>JAMKQA010031631.1:0-20831 GCA_024699735.1 Posidonia australis
CTGCAGACATCCCCCCCCCCCCCCCCCCCCACACCGACACCAACAACCCAGACAGACAACTGACAATGATCACAGGCCACCAACAATGACAAACACCAGCAAGAATCGACATCAAGCAAGCAAATAGGCAAACAACAACAACAAACAAACAAGAGGCAGCGACAACTATGGAGGGTACACCTGAGGCAAACAGCTGCGACACCCAACCCTCCATAGCAAAACACCAAACTGCTGAGCGCTAGGTGGTGGCTAACCCCCTTAAAGGAAACACGTCCTCTGGTCAACAAATGGAGGTCGCCTAATTCCCCTCGAAGGAACAAGGCACCTCCTTAACAAGCACCCTGCCTCCACGCAGGTGTAGCACACCAAGCTGACCAGGATCCTCAGCAGACGTGAACAACCTCTGGGTAGCGCGACTCGTTTGACCACACGCACCATAGGGCTTCTTACCCTACCAATCAGCACAGAGTCATGCCTAGAAAACAACCACCACCACACCCACGGGCAACACAGTACTTAACCCACGTAAAACTCGTGGACAACACCACACCACACCCCACAGAGTTGAGGAAATCCTAGCGAACCACTCCACAAGAGCGAACGCCGCTTCGTGCTCCGCTTCAAACTGCTATCTCTCAAGCAACTCTATCAAATCAGCGATCACAAGATATCCAACCACTAGGAATCCTTCCAACAAGGAGTCGACGTCCTTCTCCAATCAGGAATACAGACCGTCACTCCCAGATTCCTCGTGGTCCCTCGCATACAATCCTCATTGAACAGGAGCCAGAGCCGAAGACACTCTTCAACACAACAAGCAAAGAAAATCAAGGTACAGGAATGCATGATGTGCAATTCTATGGAGTCACCCTACTAGACATCCCTAGGCAAGTGCCCCTAGGTGGACCTAAGCTCTGATACCAACTGTAATGACCCCAAAGTCGCTACTACTAAACCTAGCTACAAATTTCCATTTAATTATTTGTTTTATCTTTATTATTAACCAACAATTACACTAATAATGTAGCTAAGGCTAAGTACTCTCAACAACAAATGGAACTAATAAACAATAGAAATAAACTAAACTAACACTCACTTGGATCCCTGATGTGTGGTGGCGTGACTCCTCCTATATGCACTAGCAACCACCAACTACTATCCTGCACCTGCCAAAAACACACAAAACAAAGCACACGTGAGTGACCACTCAACGGTCACCCAGCACGCACCCCACCTACAACTTGGCAACCTATGCCGAGGGCAACCAGGAATAGGCATCACACCTAGATGCCACCAAACGCAAAGGGCAATCTATCGACACCCAGCACACAAGCACTAGCATCCCTTTCGGATGCCGCAACACTAAACCAGGCAGTCTACCACTACTCGGTAGGCCACAAAATCACAAAACCATGCCTTTAAAACCATTCTTTTATTTTTCTTTGCAAAACCATGTCCGTGCACTTTTAAAACCTTTTATGCATGCCCGAGAAAGCTACTCTCGCCATCCCAAGCCCAAAACAACACCAAAAGCACAACTACAGAGACTCTGCTCTGTACAACATGGTCCCCTTTGGACCTAAACACACACCAAGCCACGGAGCCTCTGCTCCCAAAACAACGGAGCCATTGCTCCCAAACACTGCGCCTCAACAGGTGCCAAAATCACGGCCTCTAATAGGCACAAAGCCTGATTTTCCAAACGAGGACACCACACAAACATAAACACAAGCACAAACAGTGTGTCGAACTGCCCAGCGCCAAGCAGACAACACTGGCCATAAGTAGTCTACCGAGGAGCGACCACGGCGTTCTGCACTGCCACGATGACGGCCACCATGTGCAGGAGCGTTCACCGTCCCACGATTCTCCCTCTCTAGAGAACCCTCAAAGAGCCAACTCCTCCCTGGGAAGGCTGTCTTGTCTCTCAGGACACTACCAGCTACGGAGCACACGTCCCACCCGCACTGGCCACCACAGGGTACGCCTCCTCACGGCACCCTCCACACGGTGCTCAGGAAGGTGTCTCATACCTCCACACCCGACAACACCCGAGCCTTAGTGCTCACAGCGACAACAAGAGTGTCATACCTCCCCGTCATGCCACAAAACACCTTAACCCGCGGACACAACCCTATCCTCGAGATGACAGTCAAGGAGTATCATACCTCCAAGACCCGACGAATCTTAGCCTCAGGTATCTCGGCCCCCAACGCAAATAGAAAACACCAGAAAACTCTTTCCAAAACCATTTTCAAATCTGTACTTTTTCTTTCCAAAACTCTCTTTTTGGAAAACCTTTTCAAAAACCATTAAATATCCTTTAAAATTCAAGCAACATTGTGCCCAACAGCGGCACGGAAACCAAAGGCTGAGAAACCACAAACAAAACACAGCCTCGACAACTCTCCTGTCAGGCCTAGGCAAAAGCACCTTGGGAGCATCTAGGTTCATGAGCACCATGCTCTACCCACGACCACAACCCAAGGAAACACCAACAAAGCAATCTCTAAGTGTCAAGTCCACCCAGAAGACACCACAGTAAAGCAAACACAACCTGAACTCATTGCTCTGTCACGAAGTGTAAGACACCTGTTGGTTTGTGTCCCTCGAGATCACAGCTAGATTGGCTCAAACACTTGGAACAGTGCCACTGAATACTCCATTCAGTGCATCGCATACAAAACCACACAAATCCTAGACCTAGGGACACTATCATTATCCCTAAAGTCCAGTCTAAACCAACTAGGGAAAAACCTATTATTTTTAAATCATTTCGTCTTTTATTCTACCAACACCCCAAGTGGAATCTTGCTAATTCATTTTAGGCAAATCCTACAATTATTCTAATGGTTATCCTAATCATTTATTCCACTAAAGTATTGGAAAACACCCCAGAAGCCCTGGCTAACCCGCGCATGTGGAGCACGCGCTTGGTCCGTGCCCTTGGCACTATCATATGAATGCTAACAGAGCCTGGACCAGGGGCTTGAGCCACTACCGAACCCTCGCATGTGGCCAGCACAATCGACCCTCGCCCCTAGTTTTCTGTCAGAATTCAGACAACTAGAGACAGGGGACCCAAATTCGCCCGAAGTGGGAGCTCCAACCGGACCCCACGAACAAACACCAAAAATTTTGAATAAAACATAGGGTAGACCCTCGAGTCTACTCCAAAACCCAACAAACAAAACTGAAATGCATTCACCACACAAGGAGATCTGAATTTCTAAGCACAAAGAGGTCAAAAATGACCCAAATCCAACAATCACCATAAATGGCTATAAATGCCACCATAAATCTCGAAAAATTCCTAATCACATTCCTAGCATCCACACACGTGCAATCCACGCTATCATGCCCCTAAACATCAAACTGGAAATTAAAAGGAAGCCTAAGGGGTGTGTACCTCCACTGAAGACGCGGTGACGACGAACGGCGAAATGGTGGCAAGACGCGGTGCCTCCTCCCAACCACAAGCAGCTCCTCTCCTCCTCCCTGCGACGACAGCAAGGCGGCGGTAGGCTGGACGACGGCGGTGGCACAATGGCGGCAACCCTCCTCCTCCTCTCTCAGCCCTCTCCCGAGCATCTCTCTCCGTCTCTACTGTCCCCCTCTCGTCTCCCTCTCTCTCTGATCTCCTTCTCTCCCCTCATCTCTCTGGCATAACGGGGAAGAAGGAGGAGGTGAAGAAGAAGAAGAAAAGGAAGAGGCACGTGGGAGTGGGGCTCGGGGAAGAGAAGGAAAGAAAACAAAGAAGAAAAAGAAAAGAGAAAGAAGGGAAGGAAAGAAAGGAAGCTGCAAGCATGAAACTAAATCACACGGCCTTCCACGTCCACGTGACTCGTGCCACCAGGGACCCGCCACCAAACCTCCACAGCCTAGGAGAAACCCACAAAACTCTTATGAGGGCCAGCACAACACCTAAACCACACCAAGCCAAAATGCTAGAAATCCACAATCCAAGCATCAGACACTACTGAGAACATGTCCCACATTAGACATTGGGGCTCCCAAAGCCTAACATGCCTGAATGTACCTTAATTATCTTGCCAAAGCACCACTTCTAAAACCTGGGTCGTTACAGCAACTCGGCAACCACAACCAAGGACACGTCCCTGACATCTCTAAAGGTCTCACTACCCCTATCGGCAAGCCTCGGTCTAATTGAGGTTCCTATAAATCTCGGAAATCTCTTTTAAACCATATGTAGTTTCTCATTTCAAATCATTTGGCAAAACCAGTTTTCATTCATAAAATTCATTATAAATCTCACACATTAAGTGTCACATTCCTCATCTATGGTTCTCAAAACCAATCATTTTCATTGACATTCATTCATGGTTCATTGTATCATGCATTCACCCCTCACATGGGTCCACATGTATTCCACATATTTCATGTTTCACAAATTCATGGAAAGCATAATTAAAACAACATGTCTGCATGCAACATCTCATGAATCATTTCTATGTATTTCATACATTTATCATGCATTTATCTCCATTTATTAATGTTTTTCAAAGAATTTCTCAATGTGGTTTTGGGTCCTGATTTGGCATACCAAATAGGGTCCCGATCGACCGAAAATCCCTGATTTGGTCGACCAAAATATTTCGGTACTCCGAATCTGTATCAGTTTTATCAGTTCCCTGCCAGAATGATCGACCAAAATCATCCGGTCGTCTAAAATTCCCTGATTTGGTCAACCAAATTACCCCCGATCGTCTGAATTCAGTGGCCCAGGGAACCCACCTGAAGGAATTTCGGTATACCGAACCCAATTCGGCATACCGTTTTCTATGAATGCTGAAAACCTCCCCAGCTGATGCTGTCTCTTCTTCCCAAAGTGGGAGTGAGGGGCGGACCCATCTAATCTACCACATAAATCACAAGTAAAACATGGGCTGTAGACCTCCAAGTCTACTTCAAAACCTCTCAATCCAAACAGAAAACCATTAAGCATGCTGTTCTATAGAAATTCATAAAGACATGAAGCTCATACGAGATCACCGTAGCATGCCACCAAAATCACTAGCAATGGCCCATGAAACAACCATGAATCTGCATGATCTCATCGTAAAAACGTTATACATCTCATTCCCAACATTTTCTCTATTTTTACATGATTTCTACATCATTACCCATGATTTACCACTTAACCTTAACATGCCTTAACCGAGGAAAGGAAGAAGGAGGGGGAAACGCGTACCTCGCTTCAACAAACCCCACGAGCTCTAGTGATACTCGACACCGGCCTCCCCTGCTCGCACGGTCTCTTTCGATGCACGGTTTTCCTCCCACCTCGCAGCACACGTCCGACCTCCGTACTCTCTCTGGTTTCACCTTTTCCCCACCGTGCTCCACGCCTCTGGCCTCCGCACTCTCTCTGGTTTCTCCTTTTCCCCACCATGCTCCACGCCTCCCTTTATCGCCACCTCCTAGCCAGCCATTCCCCCGGAATCTCGCCGACCAGCTACCAGGCTCACTGCTCCAGAGGGGATGGGACGAGCAGCCCTCCCGCTAGGCCTCACGAGTAGGAGGAGATAGGGTCACGGGCATGTGTGGTTGGGCTCCTTTGACCAGGTTCAAGTCCAAGTGGGTCTCACCCCTAAACATGGGTCCCAAGATGCACATACCGACCCACAAAGCCAAAGAAGTCACACCACAAGGGAAAACTAGGAACACAAATGCACTGGGAAAGACCACAACCGACAAACACAACCTTGATTATCCATTAATAAGCCACATTCAATTAACACAGCAAATTCCATGGTTTTACATTAAATGGAAAATCAAGCACAGGTGTTACATATTATTGTAACATTGTGATATCTTTTGTAACAATTTTACAAAACGATATGAAGTAAAATAGTTTTTGAAATATTAGTAACTATTTATAGATAATATAGTTTTCAGTAATAAATAAGATTAAGATTTTGAGTTTCAATATTTTTCTTTTACAAGTCAAACCCCCCTATCATCATAACTGATCAAGATTTAGGCATGAAGGCATCAATAAAAGTATCATTTCTCAACACAGTTCATCGTCTTTGCTGTTGGCATATACTTTCTAAATAGCCTGTGAAGATAGGTGCTATGGCAAATAAGAAGGAAGTTATGAAAGAATTTCATGATATACTTTGCAATTGCTACTCTGTCAATGAATTTGAAGATCGGTGGAGTTGATGGATTGTTGCAAATAACATGGAAAATAACCATTGTTTAAGAGATATATTTGAGTTTAGACATCAATGGGTGGCACTATACATGATTGATTGTTATTGTATTGGCATGAAAACAACACAAAGGAGTGAATCTATGAATGCATTTCTTAGGAGTCGTGTCACTCAATATAATACATTGTTTGAATTCGTAACATGGTATGAAAATGCATTGACGTCTTAAAGAGAGAAGGAGAATCATAGTGATCACGTTGATAGGTATCATTTTTTTTCTTATTTCTATATCATCGACATTTATATTTTTGAAGTTTTATTAAAATTTAAGATTTGTTCTTTGTTTCTCATAGGCACTTTAATCAGAGACTAATATGTAATTTGAAGATTGAGAAGCATGCATACGTATTGTACACAACAAAATTTTTCCATTATTTTCAAGAACATTTGAGGAAAGCCCTTGTTCATGGTGTATAATATTGCATAGATTCACAATCTCAATAGTTGGTATGTGTTGTGTTTATTTAACGTGTTCACAATTTCATATTCAGTTTTTGACAATTCAATGGATTAGTAATATTGTATTAGCATTTTAGTTATGCATTGCTATCTTGAATTTGTAACAAGAATTACATGTTGTACATTTGGGATTTCCTTATCATTTAGTACCTTTCTCAAGGAAATAGTACTACTGAATGTTAATATGAGACCTTTCTGATCATTTGGTAGTTTTTAATTTATTTTTTATTAAATGAGAAGTACATTATACATGTACAAAATTTGGAATACAGTTTTGCTATATTTCATATAATCAGTAATACAATATTAATGTTATAGTGTTGTAATACAGTTTTAATGTTGCTGGAAACGTTTTTTTTTGTTTCGGCTTAAAATTCATAGTTTTCACTTTTTTTAGATGCTACTTAACATAATGTATTTTTTGCAGGATCACAAGGTGTATAATGTGTTTTGATATGAAACAGGTGAGACTTTCAAAGTTTTACCAATAATGATGGTGGTAATCATAAGTGTGTGTGCCACAACATGGAATATGAGAGAATTCCATGTGCTCACTTAATTGCATATTTAAATTTTTCTGGTTGTCACAAGATGCTTGATCAGCTTATCAAATTAAGAGGGATCAAAGGAAGGAGGAATGGGATCAAGGTTAAATTCTACGATGATGACGTTGATTGTTCGAAGCTATCAAACTACATGGAGCTATCTCGGCAAGCCAATGATATTATTAATAATGCTATTTCCATGGATGATTTAAAAGAGATTGTTTTGAGGCATTTTGAACAGGCAAGGCAGGAGATTCAATATAAAATATCTGAAAAAACAATGGACTCTTTAAAGGATAGCAAAAATTTCTCACAAGGTTGTACTTCAAAGAGATCAATTACAGGATTATCAAAAAAAGATACACGTAGGGATGTTGTTAAGAATCCTCATCAAGCAAAGACAAATGGTAGTAGCCAAGGTGGTCGTTCCAAAGATGGTGGTGGCAAGAGGTGGATGTCAGATATGGTGATTCATGGTAAAAGGCCAAGGAAGTGTAAGAAATGTAACCAATACAATGATGGTCACGACTCTCGTAATTGCCCAGGTCTAATGCCAAGTAAAAGTAAAGACATCAAGGACGCAACTAATGAAGATATTGTAGAAGATGACAATCAAGAGTACTTTGATGATGACATATAAAGCTTGGTTTAGCTTCTTGTGAAAGAATTTTTTTTATGTTTCAATATGTTTTTGTAATGAAGCTAGATCATTCAGTTTTTGAATTACAGTTATCTGATAATGAATTCATATTTATATGTGAATTTTGTTACACTTTTGGTAAATTATTATTGTTTTAGCATTTTGTATTACTATTTTATTTGTTATATTTCATGGAAGTACATGCTTATAGTAGTGGTATAGGATAAAAAAATTGTTAAACACAATGATAAAATAACTCATTTTCCTTCCTCAATCAGATACAATAGTACTGTCACAGTTAATGAAAAAACACAACTTCACCAATTACATATTGTATTAATGTAATAAGATTAGTAATACTGTTTCAGATTAGTAATTATGAAACTTACAAATTTCCAAACAACTACAAAATCTATAATAAAAAAACATATAGTTTTTGAAAAGGTTAAGTTTGTAACAAATTACAATGCATGTACTACAGTAATCAATAATAATAGGTCCTCCCTCCTTACATTTTGGTAGTATTGGGAACTTGTATGGATAGTCTTCAGTAGATTGCGGAGTATTTGGATTACAATTTTAGCTCGGTATCACCTGATTTCTTCTTGTGTGCAATTCATGTTGTTTCTCAAAGTGACGTTCTCAATGGCTTTTATAAGGTATACTCCACAATCAACTGAAGTTTCTTTTGCTTTGGAAAGTCCTTCACTACAACTTGATCTCAGTCAATCATGTTTTTTATAAACCCCCTCTTTGAGAAGTAAAGACAAGCCAATCACTTTGTTAATCATGACAGAGAATTCATATTTAATACAACAGCAATCAAATTCACAATTAGAAAAATTTTATTAAACAATATATCATATGGTATAACGTACCCATCTAGATATTTCAATATCCATTGGACGGTTATGTAAGGAATTGTAATCGTAGATCTTACTTTCTTCCATATTCACTTCCATTAAGTGCCAATGGGAGTTCTCATGAATCGATATGAGAATTTTTCTACAATTCTGAAAGTTATCTACCAACTTCATTAGCATTCCGTCTATCTTCTTCAAATTGACATCATTTTCAAGATCATTCTCCGATACCAGTCTAGTTATGTATTGTTGCAACAAATTGTAAACAAGTAAGTCGCCACTTTCATTTAGGCCATGCAACTATTATGAAAGGAATTGATAGATATAATCAGGAAATTCACTTTATTGTACATTGTGCAACATAATAATGAAAAAAAACAAAGTTATAGTTTAAATGACCTTTGTTACGTTGCAAATATGTATATTGCATTATCAAAAGACATCATTAACTAAAAGGATTTACAATTTTTAGTATAGTTTTATCACCATTATTTAAAAAACAGTATAACGGTTTTGAACTTCTACAGTTTTATTGATTACATTAGAACAGTTTTACAATTTTAGAATTAACCAGCATTTACACATTGTTATGAAAAAATTTATAGTGACAATTATGTTATTCATTCATTCATTCCATCCATTAACAACAACATTTTTTACATATCTAACAATAACAGCAAGTTAATGTTCTTCAAATTGTAACAATATATTCACCAACTAACAATAACACTTTTTACAAGTTAAAAAATGTAATAACTTTAATTAAATGATTAAATTTAAAATAATTCAACTTACAGATGCAACTGCATCCATGAAGTAAGCACCACATTCTCCAGAATGATTGTATAGGTCTTTAATTAACTCTATGTAGACTTCTATTAGCAGTTCAAAAACAAAATATTAGAAGAATATATAAATGTTCAAGATAACTTACCAAACCATATGTATCACTGTCGTATAGTAATGTTCTAATTTCCGCCTTTGAACAAATTTTTCCATTGACTCTGAATCCTTTGTTCATCCTATAATGTGTTGTACATGTTCAGTTTTAACTGTTATTGAAAACTATAAAACTCTTTCAGCAGTTCTAATTTGATGTACTTACAGTTTCTTGTAGTCATCCAAAAAAGCATCAATGGTACCATAATCAATATCTCTTATGTACCATAATCAATATCTCTTATGTTGTGCACTCCGCTGAATTTGTGTCTTCTAATGTCCTTCATAATGGCAAAACATATATGTAAGGATGAGTTTAAATTATAATTTAAATTAAATGTTAATAACACCAGACTTTCTTTGTAATTTGCCTTTCTCTTGTGATGTTGAGTGCCTTTGATGTTTGTTTTCTTGATTTCATCATGATTTTCCTTACCATTGATGATGGTGTCCTTTTGTCCTTTTTGGTGTTCTTCAATGTATCTACAAGTTCCATTTCCTCAACATTTTCTGAAGTGTTTACTATTGAAAGTGGACCACTTGAAGCAACATCAGCTTCATGTTGTTCATCTTTTTTTCCACAGTCTTCTAGTTTTGATGCAGTGTCAACATCAAATTGTACATCATCTTCTTTATTGGATGTATCTTGTTGTTTTAATTCCTCTTCTTCTTTGGAAAGGGTTTTGATGTGTTCTTTGAGCTACTTGTTTTGTCTTTTTAATGTACTTAATTTCTTCAACACATCATTGATGCCTACCTTGCAAAAACCAACTTCAATGTCAACGTTTTTCACATTTTCCTTCAAACATATGAAATCCCTTTCAGATTGCCAAGTTCAATTTGAAAGATTGATATCATCTCATTTTTTGCCTTAACATCAGTGTTCTTCAATCTACAAGTTAGACAGTTAAGTTTAGATTTTAAATTCTGAAATATGTCGAATTATAATAACCGGTCTTATAAGTATCAGTAAGAGTCCTACTTCAAAATAAAACAATTGTGTCATGAAGGTTGTAATTAAATTTATATCCATATGACTATGAAATTTATAAATATTAATAAATAGTAACACTAAAATGTTATGTGAAATAGTAAAACTAAACAATTACATCATGCAGTATTATTGAAACATAACATGATTACATAACACTAAAGATTTCATGTAATTAATAATTCTGAAACATAATATGAGAGTAGTTACATGAAAAAATATTATGGATTCAAATATTTTAGAAAGTAAATCTAAACAATCATAATATCAATTAGTGTTGTATGCTAATTTTTATTTGAATTATATAAAATAGTAACATTGAATTTTAACATGAACCAATATCAATAATAGATATTAAGAATATTGTAACACTGATTTAACTTATGTGAGAATAGTTACATTAAACAATATGTTTGTTGTAACATTCATGTAAGGTCGTCTGCAGCCACTTGGTGTAGTGGTGAAATCTCTTTGTAGTTGTACGAGAGATCTGGAGTTCGACTCCCACGGACATCATATATATTACATCACTTGGTGGTGTAAGGTCATTACTGTTTACAAAAAAAAACATTCATGTAAGGTCATTATAGAAATGTATTTTATGTACACAAAAATTAAGATACTCAAACCTTGGTCCTTGAAGAAGTAACTGAAGTCTTTCTACATTTGTCAACAGTCTTTTTCTTGACTTTCTCCTACAGTAATATTATATTATTAAATGATATATAATGATTTATGAAAACTAGAAATAATATGAGACAGTAAAACTGAAATAATGTTACAGTTTCACAATTTACCTTCTTTATTGTTGATGCTAGGATGTTGGATATGGAAGGGCTAATTTTACACCATTTTTTGAATAATGGTGTCGCATCAGTGTTGGGGGCTTGTATAGATGGCTTCTCCTCATAAGCCCAAACCTGCAAGTACAATAGTTTTAGTAAAATGATTTGTTTAAATATGTGAATGTTTATATTTATATAAAATAGAACTTACCAAAACTGCCCAAGTACATCCTAAACAATAAGATTTTAGGTCGTCCAGACTATTGCTTATCCCTTTGTGGCGTAAGATGCCCAGTTATATTTGTGTATGTTGTTCAGGTCGTTTATGTAATGTAGTAAGCTACAACTGAAACCTAAACTCGAATTCAGAATGATAAATATAGAGAAAAGAAGACAAATCCACAACTTCACAATCATGTCAATGTTTTCACCATCTTGATTTTGTACATGTCATGCCACAAATTTCCCATAATAATTTAAAATAAATTAAATTATAGGAAATTAAAGCTAAATAGATAATATCAACTACTAGGAACCTATGTGTGCGGCTACGAGACTCTGGACTATATGCACTAAGTTAAACCCACTTCATGCCTACACCTGCAACCCAAAAACACGAGGAAAGCGTGAGTGACATAAGTCACCCAACACGCACTCAACAAAAAAAATAGCGAAAAACAAAACTATATTAATTTTTCCTTTAAATACATTTCGCAATCATTTTCTCTGAAATCCCACAAAACCAAACCCACACCAGCCAAAACAACAACCAAGGCTCTACCATCCCAAAACCTCAGACAAGGCCCTCAATAGCCAAAACTACACATAGTGAGTCAGGAAGTCCAGTGCTAGGCAACCAAACTCTAGCCATAAGCAGTTCACTGGGGAGAGACCATGGTATCTGCATTGCCACGGTGAAGTCACTCTATGCAGGAGCGATCACCATCCTACGATTCCCCCACTGAAGAACTCTCACAAAGCCAAGCCATCCCTGGGAAGGCAATCCTGTCTCTCAGGACGCTACCAGCTACAGGGCATATGTCCCACCCACACTGGCCACCACAGAGTATGCCTCCTCAAGGCGTCCTCCACACGGCACTTAGGAGGGAGTGTCATACCTCCACATCAGACAACACCCAAGCCTCAGTGCTCACAGCGACAATAGGAGCATCATACCTCCCAGTCATGCCACATGATACCTCAACTCGTGGACCACAACCCTAGCCTTGAGACGACAGTCAGGGAGTCTCATACCTCCAAGATCCGATGTCTCTCAGCCTCAGGTATCTCGGCCCCCGACCTCGATCAAGGAGATGCGCCCGACCACCCAAGAATGTCGTCACATTTCCTGGTCTAAACGACATGGTCCCATGGTGTCTCAGCTCACACATAGAAAACTAAGAAAACCATTTTCCAAAACAGACCATCCATCTCTTTGAAACCCCTATTCAAAATCATTTTATAACTTTGAAAACTCTTTCAAAACCTTGGCAAAATGGCACATCAGGTGTCCTAGGAGACCACCATTGACGGCCCACAATCCCATCTCAAAAAGACAATATAAACCAATCCAGAAAACCCTCGAAATCAGATTTTTATAAAAATCTTTGGGCCCTGATTCAGTATGCTGAAAAACAGGTTCGGTATGTCGAATTTTTATGGTTCGGTCGACCAGAGAGATTCGGTAGACCAAGTTGACGGGAAGACCAAAATTGACAGAAAAATCGACATGCCAAAAGGATTCAGTATACCAAAAATTACTGGTTCGGTATGCCGTTTCCACTTCGATATGCCGAATTCTGCGATTCCAGGAGACGACTCAAAATTACACCCTTCGAAAACACCCAAAGTGGGAGCATGGGGCGGACCCTCAAAACAAAAATAAAAAATCTCACATAAAAAATAAGATGTAGACCCTTGAGTCTACTCCAGATCCCAACAAACAAAACCAAAATCCATTCACCATGCATCAAGATATAAATTCACAAAGGCAGAAGGGTCAAAAGGACCCAAACCACAACCACCATCATAAAATATCATAAATACTACCATAAATTCTCATAAAATCACAATAAATTCTAGGAATATAAATTTACCTAGATTTCATGCATTCCTATTATTTTCTATTAATTTCATGCTTTCTATACATTGGTTGGAGGTGCGTACCTGCAACGAGTTCTCCAGCGATCCAACTCTAGTCTCTGGCCAACTCTAGTGACTCCACGCGCCCATGGCCACTCCACGACTTCAAGGATGCCTCACCAAAGCTCCACACGTCGCTGCATGCCATCATACGCCTCCCCAACTCTCGAGCACACCGACAGGGAAGAGGGAAGAAACAGGGGAAGATGTGACGAAAGAGACGGGGGAGAGGAGAAGGTGAGGGTGAATGGGGAGAGTGGGGAAAATGGAGAGGATGAGTGAGGGAGGAGAAGGAGATGGCGTGCTTGGGAAGAGGAGGGAAGACGCACGGAGGAAGAGGAGGAGAGGTGCGGAAGAAAAGGTCATTAGCCGCAACATATATACACGCCGAGCGTGGTAGTTGCATGCATGCACAGTGCAACCACTGACCTCCTGCACGAGCCAACAACCCACTGCACCAAACACTCCCACTAATCGGCCCATAAACGAGGGCCCCACACGGACCCATAGATTGGTCCACAAGCACAGTACCACAATGTACAGTGCCAACCACTCACAGGGATACGTAATCAGAAGTAGGCCACGAGGCTCAAGCCCAAAATCACAGAATCACACAAATGGGCCTCAGAACAATGACACCCGTCTAGGACTAGATTCATTATAATGTAAATAATTACAAAATGAATTTTACGAGTGTTACATCCTAACCACCTTAAAAGGAGATTTCACCCTCGAAATCACTAGGAGAAAAGATATGGGTACTGGGCTAGGATGGTTTCCTCACGTTCCCACGTTGCCTCCTCGGCTCCATAATGCCGCCACCGCACCAAAACCAATGGAATCACCTTGTTCCACAACACCAGCTCTTTGCGGTCAATAATCTAGACATCATCCTCCACAAAGGACAGATCTTCCTGGAACCCTTCTGGCTGAACTGGGATCATATGAGATGTGTCAGCCAGGCACTTCCTCAGCATGAAGATATGGACCACGTCATGCACAGACGACATCTCTAGTGGTAGATCCAACCAATAAACAACCTCATCGATCCTCTGAGTAATCTATTATGGGCCAATATAGCGAGGACTCAGCTTTCCGCGCTTCCCGAATCTCATGACACCCTTGGTCGGTGACACCTTTAGAAACACAGTCTCCCACCAAAAATTCCAGCGGTCTCCGCCTCCTGTCGGCAAAGCTCTTCTACTGACTCTATACGGCCAACAGCCTACTACGGATCAAATCCACATTGTCCGCATACAACTGTACAAGCTCAAGACCAATCAATTGACGCTCGCCAACCTTGCTCCAGCAAACCAGTGATCTGCATGGCCTACCAAACAAAGCTTCGTATGGTGCCTTCCCGACGCTTGAGTGATAACTATTATTGTAAGCGAACTCAATCAATGGCAGATGGTCCTCCCATTCCCTTGAAAGTTTAAGGTACATGCTCTGAGTATATCTTCCATCTTCTGAATAGCCCTCTCTGTCGGACCATCCGACTGAGGATGAAACGCTATACTATAGTTGAGAACAGTGCCAAAGGCCTTTTGCAGAGTTCTCCAGAACTTTGAGGTGAACCTCATGTTTCTGTCCAACACGATGAATACCGGAACACCATGCAGCCGAACCACTTTGGAGACATACAGCTCCGCCAGGTGGTGCATCGAGAACTTCACCCGAATGGCCAAAAAATGAGCAGACTTGGTTAGCGAATCCACGATCACCCACACAGTGTCATTCTTCTTCTGAGTATGCGGCAAACCAGTCACAAAGTCCATCGAGATGTGCTCCCACTGCTACATAGGAATATCCAACAGCTGCAAGGTCCCTCCAGGTCTCTAGTGCTTTGTCTTGACTAGCTAATAGGTTGTACACCTCGCCACATGGTTAGCTACATCCCTCTTCATGCCAAACCACCAAAAGTTCCACTTCAGGTCTCGGTATATCTTCATACTCTCAGAGTGAATAGTGTACCTAGACCAATGTGCTTCATCTAGCAATCTCTGCCTAGCCTCCTCATGTAGGGGCACGTATAGACGCATATCATACCATAGCTCTCCATATGCCCCAACAAAGAAATGAGGATCTCCACCATCCTCCAGCTTCTCAAACACTGCCTGAACAAACGGATCTAGCTACTGACAGGAGAAAATAAACTCTATCAGTTTGGGACGAACAAACAGGTTGGCCATCTAGGCACCAACCATTCCCCGAGCATGTCGCTTCAGCCTACAGCTCACTAGATCTTCCAGCATGGTCCACTTCTTGACCATCAAGCTCGCCAACACGTGCATATGCCAACTCAGGGCATCAGCGACCAAGTTGGCCTTGTTAGGGTGGTCGGATAGGCTGAAATCAGAGTCCTATAGATACTCTATCCAACGACACTACCTCAAGTTGAGGTCCCTCTGCGTGAAGATATACTTCAAGCTCTGATGATCGGTGAAGACCTCAAACTGCTCTTTATAGAGATAGTGTCGCCAAAGCTTAAGAGCGAACACTACAGTAGCCATCTCCAAATCGTGGGTTGGGTAGTTCTTCTCATGATCCTTCAGCTAGTGTGAAGCATATGCAATGACATTGCCATGCTGCATCAGAACACACCCCAACCCAACACCACTGGCCTCACTATACACAATGAAGCCACCACTTCCAGAAGGCAGAGTCAACATAGGGGTAGAAACCAAACGAGACTTTAGCTCTTGGAAACTCGCTTCACAATTCTGGTCCCAACAAAATGGAACCCCCTTCCTGGTCAACTCTATTAATGGGGCGGTTGTGGAGGAGAAATCCTTGATAAACCTCCTATAATAGCCTACCAGACCTAAGAAATTCCTGATTTCCGACACAGTCCTAGGTTGCTCCCAATTACTCACCGCCTTGACCTTGGCAGGATCCACTCTGATGCCTTTTCTAGAAATCAAATGGCCAAGGAATATAACTTCACTCAGTTAGAACTCACACTTGGAGAATTTGGCGAATAACTGATGACACTTCAGAGTATCCAAAACTGCCCTCAAGTGTAAGGCATGAGTCTCAACATCAGGGGAGTAGACCAGCATGTCATCAACAAAAACCACAATGAACTGGTACGGAAAAAGGCTAAAAATCCTATTTATTAGATCCATAAATGTAGTCGGTGCATTGGTCAAGCCGAAAGGCATGACCGTGAACTCGTAACGCCCGTACCATGTCTAGAAAGCAGTCTTCTGAATATTTGAGTCTCGTATCCTCAACTAGTGATACCCTAACCTCAGATCAATCTTCGAGAACACGGATGCAGATTGCAACTGGTCAAATAGGTCATCAATGTGGGGCAAGGGATACTTGTTCTTCACTGTAATCTGGTTCAGCATCCGATAATATATACACAGTCGGAGCGAATCATCCTTCTCACAGACAAACAAGACAGGCACTCCCCACGGAGACACACTTGGCCAAAAAACCCCTTGTCCAACAACTCTTGCAACTGAGTCTTGAGCTCTCGCAAATTTGCTGGCGCCATGTAATAGAGAGACTTCAACACAGCACTAGAATCGGGGATCAGATTGATTGAGAACTCTACTTCCCTATGTAGTGGCATACTAAGCAAATCGTCAAGGAAAATGTCGGAATATTCACACACCACAGAGATGTTGTGAACACCCAACTCAGGAGAAGTGGAGGTAACTATACTGGCTAGATGCCCCATGCAACCCCTGACCAAAGACTTATATTCCTTCATAGTCGAAATGACAAGCTTAGGCTCACCCTGACACCCACCTTGTATAAAGAAAGACCCATCCTCAGGAGACCCAAAATGAACTCTCCTTTGAGGACAGTCGATCAAAGCGGACTACTACGCCAACCAATCCATACCGAGAATCACAACGTACTCCTGCATGTCCATCACGATCAGGCTGGCGTCGAACCCTCTGCCATTCAGCGTCAAGTCGATAGACTATAGATACCTCCATGCTAAACTGTGCTCCCCCAATGGCATTACCACGCTGAGATAAAAGCCTAGTCTAGCTGGTCTCTTTCCCAACTCTGTCGCGAAGGACTCAGAGATAAAGGAGAAAGAACTCCCTGAGTCAAACAATACTTTGGCCATCCAACCAGCCACAATAAAAGAACCTGATGGCCAAGCAAAACAATACCACATCCATACAATCAGGCAGATGTCCAGATTACAAGAAGATACAATAATCACAGAGGGTTGTAGAACCAACTAATCATCCTTACCCTCAACAACATCTCCCGAAAACCCAACGCTTGGAGCTGCAATGGTCAACATCGGTCCCCTAGTCGGTTGTTGTGGCGCACTTCTTGCCTTCTTCGGCTGTTTCAGACAGGATCTTTGAACATGTCCCACCTTCCTGCAATTATAGCACACCACTAAAACTAGAGTTCACCGAGGATGAGGACAAAACGTAGCAATATAGACCACCTGATCACAGTTGAAGCACTGGTTCCCATTGGGAGCACTAGACCCTGTCTAACTGATGCTAGCCCTGCTACTCCCAGCAAAACACTACCAGCCTACAAAGGAAACACTGGACCTCTCCTTATGCTTCTTCTCAAGGCTACCTGAACTACTAGCACTCAGAGGACCGGAGAAAGAGAACCAGAAGGTAAAAGAAGACTTACCCATCCCTTTGGGACGACTCTCTAGATACTTCTAATGCTCAGCCTTGAAGCGATAAGCCATCCCAACCATGTCCTCCACAGTCAGACACCGACAACCCATCACCTTCACCCGTAGCCCTGGGTTCAAGCTTTTCAGAAACCTCTATACCTGCTCCTCCTCAGACTCATAGGCAGGAGCAAACCATTCTAGCCAGGCAAACTCAGTCTCATACTCGAACACTGACATCGTGCCCTACTCCAAACTCCAGAAATCTTGGCGAAGCTGCTCCTTCACATAAGCGGGAAAATACTTGTCATAGAAGGCTGCCTTGAAATCCTTCCATTGGATGCAAATAGTGACTGAGTCCGGGAACTTTAGCCTCCTCACAGACTTCCACTACCTATCTACCTCACCATCTAGCAGATAAGTCACCAGCCGCACCCAATGCTTCTCTGGGCACGCCATGCTCTCCAGCATCTTCACCACCTTCTCCAACCCGGCCTCACTCTCCTCAGCTCCGACCTTGCCCTTGAATGATGGTGGATGGAGCTTCGTGAATTGGTTTAGCCACGAGTCACCCGACGGCTTACTAGCACTACTCTTGCTGAACTCATGGGAGATCCTGTGTGCTAAGCTCCTCAGTTCTGCACGAACAGCCTTCCATCCACCCACGTCCTCTCGAGGCTCGGTCTCCTCGATATGGGCCTTACCCTTACGACCATGACGAGGCATCCTACCGGAGAAAGGTAAAACATCTACACCAAAGACAAAGCAACAATCAGAAAACCATGAAGAAAATCAGGAGCAGACTCTACCATGCATGCAAGACCTATAGAGTCTCTAAACCAGACACCCTAGGTATAGCACTAGCCTAGTGCGACTTAGTGAACCTAGAGCTCTGATACTAGATCTGTCATGCCCCAAATTTTCTATAATAAATTAAAATAAAATAAATTACAAGAAATTAAAGTTAAACTGATAATATCAACTACTAGGAATCTGTGTGTGTGGCTACGAGACTCTGGACTATATGCACTAAGTTAAACCAACTGCATGCTTGCACCTGCAACCCAAAAACACGAGGAAAGCGTGAGTGACAAAAGTCACCCAGCACGCACCCCACAAAAAAGTGGAAAACAAAACTATATTAATTTTTCCAATAAATTCATTTCGCAATCATTTTCTCTGAAGTCCCACAAAATTAGGCCCACACCGGCCAAAACAACAACTGGAGCTCTACTAGCTGTGACCATGCCGGTGGGAACCCTGCACGACTCCTCGATGCGTGGGAACACACAAGGACTCCCGATATGGTCACGATGAAGATGGTGAATCTAAGGAAGGAGACTATACTCAGAAATACCAAAGAAGGATAAGAAAAGGATAAGGAAAAGGAGTCGCCACTTAGTCTTTTAACACTACTAGAAAAACAGGAAATCGCAAGGACAAATGTCCTCGCCATTTCCTCGCTAATGGCGTTTGTGAGGACATTACGAGGACAATAAGTCCTCACTATATGCATCATCGTTGATTTTCAATTGCGAGTAAATTTCCTCGCAAAGTCCTCGTAAGAAAATTTACGAGGACTTTGCGAGGACAAAAGTCCTCGTTATGTCCTCGCTATTAGTCACAAAGTCCTCGTAATGTGCTCGCAAAATTTTTTTAAAAAATAAAAAATAAATAATTGCGAGGACTTAGCGAGGAAAATGTCCTCACTAAGTCTTCGCTGAAAATAAAAAAAATAATAAATAATTTTTTTAATATTTTTTTAATGTCAAAATGGTTACAATTACTAAAAAATAATAAATAATTATATTAACCCTTTAAAGAAGTAATTGATTGTTGACCAAGAGATTGTGGGTTTCCATTGTTGCAATAGAGAATCTGCAATCAAAAGAATAGCTTCAAAAGTACACAAGAAGAAATTTTAGAAGATATGCACAAAACCAATGGAAAAAAATTACACCTCATCAAGAGGATGGGAACCAGGCTTTGTTGGCGACTACCTAATGTCTCAAGCACATGTGCCATTTTCATCAAGAACTCTATTCAGCAAAATGTAATTTCAACAAAACAAACCTGGGGAACAATGTGTTGCATTGCCCAATCTGGGCTGAATTCTTCTGCGAGATGCTTTAAGTTATTTGCAGCTGCATCACAAATTGAGAAAACCTGTATACATAACAGATAAACAGATCACAAACACAAAATTATGTATTCTATGTGAAACTAACAAAACACAACATTATTTTTTTTTTGTTAATGGTTGAGATAGATATATTCATCGGCGTCAATGCCAGAAGAATTAACAGAAGTCCATAGGCCACCAAGGCCAACAAAAAAATATTACAACTTCAAGGGCCAAAGACCACTAAAAAGATACAGTGGGAATGTTTAGAGGTCCTTGAAGCATCAAAAAATGGAATAGAAAGGTATATACTCAATCCAAAGGAGTCTCCTGGGCAGCCTCTGCAGGTGGTGCAGTTGGAGAGGCCAGGGAAGAAGGTGCCATAGGCTGAGGAGCCAAAGCAGCAACGAACTGCTGCATATCCTCTTTCACAAAACCTGAAACCAAAGAGTTAACCCAAAATGACATCAAGGATAGGATATCAGCGAATA
>JAMKQA010031632.1:0-16025 GCA_024699735.1 Posidonia australis
AAAAGATAAAACATGTAAAAAGGATGCATTACGGTTCATGTTCCATAGCATGCGATTACATAAGACTATGATTCATTGTTAACACACCATGCAAAATTTATCATGACAAAGAATCAATGGACATATAAGAGAGCATCACGAATATCCAAAAATCACAGGAAGGCACGAAAGAACATCTATGTATACAATATATCAGTTTAGTTGCAGGGTTTTATCCAGAATGTTAAGTAAAATCTAAGTGGAGAAATGGGTAAAGGACCTTACCTCCTTGGGTGTCTCCTCCTTGAATGGCTCAAGGTATTTCCTCCTTGTTGCTTTGGACTTGGTTGGGGTTGC
Organism: Posidonia australis; assembly: GCA_024699735.1. Lineage (NCBI taxonomy): Eukaryota > Viridiplantae > Streptophyta > Magnoliopsida > Alismatales > Posidoniaceae > Posidonia > Posidonia australis. The sequence goes on from JAMKQA010031632.1 coordinate 337, forward strand.
TCAAGAATGCGAGATTGTGCTCTGGAAGTTGGGATGCAGGTTGCTAGGAGTGGGTGGCTTGCTAAGAATTTGCTCAGAGAGAAGAGTTGCCAAGGGGGCCTTTTAAAGAGAAAAGAAAAGGATAACTCCTGGGATGCAAAAGGCCTCGAAACCCAACAGCCTTGCGTAGATTCGTGAAGAATATTTGCAAGTGAGGGTTACAAGCACAGAATATGGATAGCCAACAGTCAGTAGCCTGAGAAGTGGTTGTGCGCCAGCTTGGTGCGCCAGATGAGTGCGCCAGCTCGGTGCGCCGACTGTGCGCCAGCTTGGGCGCCAACATAGTGCGCCAGCTTGGGGCGCCACTTTGGTGCTCCCACCTGGCTGCCAGACCATAGGCTTGGGGTCGGTTTGTGCGATGATCTCGGGCTAACTAAAATGTCAAATAGGGTTCAAAAGTGGTTAAGCTTGCCACATCCAAAGCAACATCTTCAGGAGCATTCACCTACGAGCTGCCTCAAAATCGGGGTGTCTACAGTTGGCACTGTGTATTGTGGCACTATGCTTGTGGGCCCAGGCGTGGGTTCGTGTGGGGCCCGTAGATGGGTGGGAGTGATTAGTGCGGTGGGTTGTTGGTTCATGTAGGAGGCCAGTAGTTGCACTGTACTTGCACGCATGTAATTACCACCATCAACGTGTATTTAAGTCACGACTGACGACCTTTCTTCTGCATTTCTCCACTTCTTTGCCGCTCCGCCATTTCCCTTCCCAAGCACGCCACTTCCCCCCTCCCTTCCTTCCCATCTCTTCCCCTCCACTCATCCCTCCACCTCACTCTCCCTCTCTTCCCTCGTTCTTCTTCCTCCCATGTTGCTCTGTTCGATGTGCTCGAGGGTCGGTGGCAATGTGCGGCGGCTCGTGGCGGTGTGTGGAGCTCGGAGCGGTGTTCTTGAGGTCGTTGTGCGGCTGAGGATGTGTGAAGTCGGCAGAGTTGGCCGAAGATTAGAGTTGGATCACTAGAGAGCTCATTTCAGGTATGTAGCTCCAACCAAAGTGTAGAAAGCATGAAATTGGTAGAAAATGATAGGATGCATGAAATCTAGGTAAATTTACATTCCTAGAATTTATTGTGATTTTATGAGAATTTATAGTAGTATTTATGGTGTTTTATGACGGTGGTTGTGGTTTGGGTCCTTTTGACCCTTCTGTATTTGCGAATTTGTATCTTGTTGCATGATGAATGGATTTTGGTTTTATTTGTGTGGATTAGAAGTAGACTCGAGGGTTTACATCTTATGTTTTAAGTGAAATTTTTAGTGCTTGTTTTGGGGGTCCGATCAAAGGTCCCACTTTGGACGATTTGGAAGGTTTGAGTTTTGGGTTGTTTTTTGGAATCACGGAATTCGGCATACCAAAGTAGAAACGGCATACTGAGTCAATAATTTTCGATATACTACCTCTTTTCAACATGACAATCTTTCTATCAGTTTTGGCCTTCTGGTTGATTCGGTCTGTCGAATCTCTCCAGTCGACCGAACTAGGAAAATTCGGCATACCGAATCCATTTCGGCATGTCGAATCAGGGCCTAGTCATTTTAAAAAAATGTATTTTAAGTGGGTTCTTGGATTGGTTTTATTTTACCCATTTGAAATGGGATGTAGGCCATCAGTGGTGGTCCCATGGGACACCCGATGTGCCGTTTTGTCAAGGTTTTGAAAGAGTGCTCAAAGATTTAAAATGATTTGAAAATGGTTTTCAAAGAGATGAGTTGGTAGTTTTGGAAAATGATTTTCTTGGTTTTCTGTGTGAGGACAGAGACACTGTGGGACCGTGTCGTCGGGACCAAGGAATGTGACGACATTCTCGAGTGGTCGGGCACGTCTCCTTGGTCGAGGTCGAGGGGCCAAGATACCTGAGGCTGAGGGTCATCGAGTCTTGGAGTTATGAAACTCCCTGACTGTTGTCTCAAGGCTAGGGTTGTGGTTCGCCGGTTGAGGTATCTTATGGCATGACGGAGAGGTATGATACTCCTGTTGTCGCTGTGAGCACTGAAGCTCAGTTGTTGTTTGATGTGGAGGTATGACACTCCCTCCTGAGCATCGTATGAAGGATGTCGTGGGGAGGCGTACCTTGTGGTGGCCAATGCAGGTGGGACACGTGTCCCGTAGCTAGTAGCGTCCTGAGAGACAGGACTACCTTCCTAGGGAGGGGTTTGCTTTATATGGGTTCTTTAGGTGAGAGAATCGTGGGACGATGATCGCTCCTACATAGGGTGACTTCATCGTGGCAGTGCAAACGCTGTGGTCGCTTCTCAATGAACTACTTGTGGCCAGAGTTGGTTGCCTGGAGCCTAGCTTCCCAACTCACTGTGTGTGGTTTTGGCCATTAAGGGCCTCATTTGTGGTTTTGGGCTAATAGAGCCTTGGTTGTTGTTTTGATCGGTGTAGGCCTGGTTTGTGGGATTTTAGAGAAAATGATTGCGAAATGAATTTAAAAGAAAAATTAATATAGTTTTGTTTTCTACTGTTTTTGTGGAGTGCATGATAGGTGACTTTTGTTACTCACACTTGTTCTGTGTGGTTTTGGGTTGCAAGTGTAGACATGCAGTTGAGTTTTAGCATAGTGCATATAGTCCGGAGTCTCGTAGCCGCACACACAGGTTCCTGATAGTTGATATTCCCTGTTTAGCTTTTAATTTCCTGTAATTTAATTTGTTTTAAATTATTATGGAAATTTGGGACGTGACACCCTACTTCAAGTTTCTGAAGTCCATGTCTAGCTTGTCATTCTCGTGCTCGAGGAAGAACCTCTCATAAAATACTTCTTGAAACTCTTCCCAAGTGATCATTAACAGATCCTAGTTGGGGAACTTGGTGCGGCATGTAAACCTCTACCACTAGTCAGCATCACCTTTGAGTTGGAAAGTGGCCAATCGAACTCATTTATCTACTAGTCATTCCATGCCCTCTAGTATTTCTCTACTTCTCTAAGCCATGCTTTGCACTCCTTTGGTTGGCAGTGCTTGTCCAAAGTCAACGCACTCAACTGGCGAAACTACATGATCCATGGGTCGCCTTTGGCTTCGTCCCTATGACTGCCACTAATGGACTGGACAAAACCTTGCATCATCTTGCCTATCTCATGTCTCATGTCCCACTAGGTGCCTCCACCCTGCTCTACGCCAGACCCAGATGCTGATGTCCTACCTTGACCTAGGCCTCTCGGCATCTTGCTACCAGCACAAAATACAAAGTCAGGTGAAATTCTCTCTCTTGTGCAGTGCTATAGAGCCAGCAACTCAGATACCACCAAGCCTGTGTGCTTAGTGCAACCTAGTGCTCTAATACCACTCTATAATGCACCCAAGCCAGATGCTACAAAATGTAAGCTACTAAACTATGATTAAATGCACTAATAAAGAAAATAAACTGTAATCTATCCAGAACTTATATGTGTGGCTAATGGCTCTTATCTCTGAACTTCGGACTAAATTGCACGCCAACTAAGCACCTGAAAACCACACAAAGTAAAACACGCATGAGTGACTTCTAAATCACATAGTACGTGCTCGTCAAAACACCATGGAAAACCACTACAGACTAAATTCCAAGCTCGAAAATCAACACAAAATACTTTAAAGTCTTTATTCAAAGATTCTTGGCAAAACATGCTTTTCTTAAAATAATTTCTGTTTTTTTTTTATTTTGGAAATCTCATGTTGTATTGCTTATCTAAAAACAATTCTAGGCTTAAACTCCAGCCTAAATCAAAAACTCAAATCTGGGTAAAACACTGTTCTGTGGCTGGAGCTAGCCCTAAAATTTTGTTCTTATCTCAATTAGAATCTGGTTAAAACTTAGAAGCCAAAACTCAGCTCGACTCTAACTTAAAACTGGTTAAATCTCAACTCTAAAAATTTTTTATTTTCTAGTGCCACCTTGATCAGAGGAAACCTGGCCACAAACAGAGGGAGAGGCACTAACCCCAACCACCTACCCTATCACGGTGAAAGTCCCTGTGTAGGCATGCCACTGTCTCGGCCAACAAGCCTTACTAGTCTTTTCTCTTTTTCTATTTCTCAGTTGCACGGAGATGTGTCCTCCCAACACCCCTTTCTTTCTTGGTATTTGAGCTTACAGGTCATCTTTCTTAGCCCATTCAACACCTTCTCTAGGCACTCAGTTTCTCTAACCAGGGCCACAACTTTAGAAATCTTATTCTAAAAACATACATTTCTCTATGTAAAACTCTTTTCTATTAAAGAAATTTTTCTATAAAACTATTCTTTTCTTCTGAGATGTCGCTTATAATTCTCTATAAAGCTCTTTCTAAACAATATGCCACAACATTGCAATTAGGCATAAAAATCTATTCATAATCATCTTTATTAAAATCACTTTTACTTGACTCTAGGGTCTAGTTCAGTAGATCGGACCAAAACAGCAAACCAAACTAGGCCTAGACGCCTAGATTGGTCAACTAAATTTTGAAATGGTCGTCCAAATTTCTCTGGTCCGGTCGATCGAGGCATTTTGATCGACTGAAATCCCCTATAATGGATGATCAAAGCATTTCAGTCTACTGAAATCAGGGTCTGGTCAAATACTGACAGGAAATTGGCAAGCCGAACCTAATTCGGCATACCAAAATGCCTGTTTTCAGTAAACTTCCTCCGAGTCCTAACTACTTGTTCACCAAAATTGGGACCTCCGACGAACCCCTTTATGGTGAACCACAAATCCTACATAAAACATATAATCTTGCATGCCAAATCTACTTTCATTTGGGATAAATTTCATCAAAAACCATGGCATATTGCTCGAGATATAAAATCAAAAGCAAACAGAGCACATCTCAAGCCACTATAGCAATTACTCTAAAAAATCTTCTAAAATGTACATTAAATCATGGAAAAATTCTAGAAATCACATTCATCCATGATCTTACTCAAATCTACTCATATTCAAGCTTTTTACGCTAAATCATAGCATACTTCAAGGAATTGGAATATAAACATAAAGGAGGAATGAGATGGTGGAACGCGTATACAGTGGCGATCTCCGGCAATACTCCCTCCTCGGCGGCTTCCTTTCTCCTTTTTGGTGAGTCCTTTGGACACAAGGGTTTCTAGTGAGCTCTTTTCCATGGGCAGAACACACCTCCTCCTCCTCCTCCTCTCTTCTTCCTTTATTCTCTGGTTTTCCCCAATTCTTTTCCTTCCCTCTTCCTGCAGTGCCTCTATCCCAGCCTCATCCCTACCTCCCTTAAATGCCCGCCATCTCCTTGTCCTCCATCATCAACGACACTGCCGAGAATCCCAATGAATCGGTGAAGAAGGCATGGCAGAAGGCTACGAGTTACTGTGGTGAGCACAGTGAAGGGTGGTGGAGGTTGTGTGTTATTGTGCTAAGTTGACTCAACTTCCATTCCGACCCCACCTGGTCCCAAACGTGGCACACCTGGGTCTAAAATTTCACACGGTAGGGGAAAATTACGGGAGAAACACCAATTAAATCAAGGAGAGGCCAAACCAAAACATAACATTAAAGTAATCATCCAGATTACAATAATTAATTACATTTACTCTAGATAATTCAGGCACAGATATTACAATTCCATTACATTAAGTTTGTACTTTCTTTCTTTAGGTACTTGTAATAGGATAAAAGTAGAGTTATAAAGAGTCTATAATCTTTCATTAGAATTTGTACTATTCTGAGAAGAAGAACCACAAAAGAAGGCCAAACCATATCATTAGGGGCATATCAACTATACACCGACTCTGTCAATATGTTAGCCACGTCCAACATGTCAATTGCTATGAAATCTATCACTTAGGCTCAACAATACATGGCTCAATACAACCCCTTTAGTCCACGAATTCCAAATATCCATAGATCTTCTCCTCTAAACTATCACCATGGTCCACCATCTATAACTCCCATGGGAAATACCTACACAGCATTGCCAAGTCCAACAATCAATTTTCCAACGCAAGGCCCGTTAACACAGTTCTCCATACAATATCCTATTGCACCAATCTTTCCCTCTGTCCAACGAACTATACAATCCCCATTAAGCTATCACTCCATCATTACCCAAGGGCAACCCAACCATTGCCACCATATTATACCCTGGTCCAATCTTCACCGTACTCTCCACAACATTGTACTCCTCAACAGCAGTTTCACCAAGTTCAAAGTACCAGAGCTTGGAGAAGTTAGCCATTCAAGGCCTGGACATTAAGAGGATTGTCTCAGATGTGCTAGCAAAAGTAGGGGTAATCTCTAAGGCATTGGTCGACTTTGATACTTCAAGATTCCCTCCTTTCAATCTGCCATCTGGATTCAAAATGCCTAAGATGCAGAAGTACGATGGGATGGGTGATCCAGAGAACCATCTAGCTACTTTCACCATAGATGTTCTACCTTATCAACATGACAATGGGCTTATAGTTTACCTCTTCTTCAAAAGCTTTGAAGGAGAAGCACTAAGGCGTTTCAACATGCTCACAGCATATGATTCAAGATTGTGTTGGAGAAATTCCTACATCAATATGTACACTACCTCCAGCACAAGCTCACGATAGGAGATCTCTTTGCCAAAAAGATGAAACTTGAGGAGGACTTCATCACTTTCGCCAGCATATGGAGAGACATGGCTGCCAAATCCAAATGCAACATTCTATAAAACCAGGTAGTCAAGGTCATCGCTTGGAACACAACTGAAGCATTGAGAGTGAGTTTGCTAATGGGTGATACTTCAAGATTCCCTCCTTTCATTCTATCGTTTGGATTCAAAATGCCTAAGATGCAGAAGAACGATCGGATGGGTGATCCATGGAACCATCTAGCTACTTTCACCATGGATGTCCTTCCTTACCATCATGACAATGGGCTTACAATTTACCTCTTCTTCAAAAGCTTTGAAGGAGAAGCAGTAAGGCAATTCAACATGCTTACAACATATGATTCATTGTGTTGGAGAAATTCCTACATCAATATGTACACTACCTCTAGCATAAGCCCATGATAGGAGATCTCCTCGTCGAAAAGCTGTAACCTGAGGAGGACTTCATCACTTTCGCCAGCAAATGAAGAGACATGGTTGCCAGATCCGAATGCTACATCATAGAAAGCCACGCAGTCGAGGTCATCGCCCGAAACACAATTGGAGCATTGAGAACAAGTTTGCTAATGGGCGACTTCCATACTTACTCCCAACTATGCAAATGTGCTACAAGAGTCCTCCACAACAAAGAAGACCTACCATTCCTGAAGTCTACACAAAGGGGTAAGAAGAAGACCATCAGCTGCACGCTTGAAGGTGTTACAAGCGATATGGCTCAAGTCACAACTTAATAAGAGCAGAAGGGGCAAAGAAACCACTACTACCAACCTGAGTACCAAATTCAAAGGTAATTAGTCCAGCATCAGGGTCAGCTTGTCCAACTACAACATCAAGGGCAATGCTAGTATTAATCGCAACAACAACTAGTTCAACGGTAACCCCAACATCAGTATCAGCAACCTTCAAACTACCTAGTGTATGCCCAATCGGGGCAATCAAGCAATCAACACCAAGGGCAACAATAGAGGTAGAGGAGCTACCATGCTGTCCCTCCACCCCATCATTACAAGCCTAAGAGACGAAGTTATCCACCACTCCTTGAGCCATTCCACAATGTATTCAGAATGTTAATCGAGAGGGGAGATCTACAAGCGCTAGCACTACTCCAAACGCTCCCAACGCTGACCTATCCAAGTACTACCCATATCACCAAAAGAATGGGCATACTCTTGAGGAGTGTTTCATGGACAAGGACAAGATCTATGAGCTAAATGACCAAGGGGCGATCATGTGGTCTGAACATAAAGCGAAGTTAAGGACAGCCCAAGGGAATTAGCCGGAATTGATGTTCATCCAGCACATACAAGGGGAATCTGAGTAGCCAATTGGAGGCAAAAAGGAACCAGACGCACCAGCAACGCCCATTCAAGAGATATAGATGGATGAGGACTTGAGCAAACCCCAAGAAGACACATTAGGATCAGAGACCCCATACAGTGACACACGAGATAGTCAGCAGGCTCAAGAATAAGTAACAGAAGGTGCTACAAGATCTCCTCTAGTACCAGATGAACCTGCCCAAATAATTGATCTAGCGGACATGCTTGTGTATGACAAATATGCTGACCAAGATTAGTATGACATAGAGGCTGCATTCAACATTCTTTGTCAGCATCTATAGTACCCTCAAGTAAAATGTGCAAGGGTTAATCCTCCTCCCAAGCCTCCAGATTTCATAGAAGAGTATCTGGCGGTAGTCAACAACGAAGGCACTCTGATGAGATCTAATTGAAGTACACATCCTATTGAAAGAATTGAGGAGCCCACTAGGGGCATCTACGAATACATCCGTCCAGGAGAGATTGGTAGAGATATCAATGACTGTGCTCCAAAGGAAAAAGAAAGCCTAATGGGAGTTCATTCAGGTGTTGCAGTCAATTGTATGGCCACTCCCTTAGACTTTGGTAATGGTGCTAGTTCTTCACAGAGAAACAAACCCACCAAGGGCATCCTACAAAAAGCAAGTCAAGAGGAGTCTGACAGTGACCCTGAAAACGTAAGGACTGGGCACAAGCCAAAGGAAAAACGAGAAGATGCGGCACTAGTGCCTAGATGTTCAACACCAAGGGTAGGCTCCTATGGCCACCCGTCAGGTAAACTCCTCCATCTAGGAAGGGGTACTGTAACGATCCCAAGTCGTTACCCCGATTCTAGCTACCTTTTTTCTTTTCTTTTTTTCAATAACATTAGCTATGAAACTACATATGATAATAAACAATATAATAAAAATACTATTAACTGAAATAAATTAAACTACTTACTTATACAAAATCCTTGATGTATGGTTGAAGGACTCCAACTTTACGTGCACTAGAAAACTCCTACCTCTATCCTGCATCTACGAAAAACAACAAACAAACACAAATGAGTGACCACTGCAGAGAAAGGTGGCTAGCTCATGCAGGAAGAAGAGAAGAAGAAAAGACAGTGAAGAAGAAAGGAGGAGGGAGGAAGAGAGGAAGAAGAAGGAAGAGGTACATGCCCTATCCTTGTACTTTTCCTTTGTTTAAGCTTAAGATTATTGAAAATACGTCGTGTGAGATGTCTTGGATGCACGTTGAGGATTTAGTGAATTTTTGGTGAGTTTTCTGTGGATTTTCAAAGGTGTTTCCACTGTTGCGTTTATTTGAGTCTTCTTGCTTCAATCGTATATCTTGAGTTATGAGTGTTGGATTTGACTGATTTTTATTCCATGTGAAATTATAATCGGAAATCTTAGATTTGGCATATTATGTGCGATTTTTCATGGCTTATAGCAGGATCAGTGGAGCTCGTAAGATTGGCAGCTTCACTGGTTTTTTGCACTGAATGCAGAACCCACACCATCTAGGCACACCAACCTGACGCACCATCCAAGCGCACCAACCTGGCTCACATACCAGGCACACTTGGGTATGGTAGTGTAGCCAGCTCTGGTTAGTAAAGAGCCCATTTAATATTTATATGCTTGGTTTGATTTTTGTTCTTATGCCTAATTTGGTAAATGTGAATGATAAGAAAATGTTTTGTAAACATAAAATTCCCATTAAGCTACCAATTTAGTATAAAAGATTATATGACTTAGAAGTAATAGGTTTTCCCTTCAATTATTTAAATGGATGTTAAAGTAAATGATTGGCTCTAGGATTAAAAGTTGATTGGTTTCTAGTCGGTGTACTGAATTAGGTATTCAGTGGTACTGTTTAAGTGTAGTTGCATTAGTGTCTAGCCTTGTAAGTCATTAGAGACTTCAAGACCATTGCTTGGTTTTTGTGTGGTTCTTTAGGGTGAGTTTTATACCGTAGAGATGTTTAATTGTTGTTTCTTTTAGGCTTGGGAACTTTAAGTGATTTTCAAAGTTTTTGGAAAGATATGGGTATTTCCAGAAGGTGGTTTTTCAAAGAATTTGGGAAAAGAAAGAAAATGGTTTAAGGTTTGTGGCTTTTATTGTAGTTTTTTGTGCAGTATTTGACACAACATTTTGTTGTATTTTTGAGAAATGAATTGAAATGTTTTTGAAATGGTTTTCCAAAAGAGTTTTACAAAAAGGAAATGCATAACTTTGTAAAGGTTTTGAAAAGAGCTTTCCGTGGTTTTATGCTTGAGGTGGACCAACAAACCAAAAGGTCGTGTTGGCGGGATCAAGTGTTGGCCACGTTCCTGGTTGGTCGAGCACTTTGTCTTGGTTGAGGTCTCGAGACCAAGAAGTTGAGGTAAGTGTTCGTCAGATCTTTGAGGTACGATACTCCTAGATTGTCGTTCACAAGGCTAAAGCTAAGGTTCGCAGGTCAAGTTGCTGACTGGACTTGGAGGTATGACACTTTGCTTGTTCTGGGTGCCAAAGACCTAAGGTATTGACAAGACCTAGTGTATTGTGACAGCGGATCTAGGACGTATGAAACCTCTGGGTAGCTACATGATATGCCGTATAGCCCCAGTACAGAGACTATGATTGTGGTGATACTACAGGATCTAGGGAAGATCTGGATTACCCTTAGTGTTAGTGTTGGCTGGAGTTGTAGTTATAGTCCCCAGATACTTGGGCACTAAGAGGCGTTGGAAGGACGCATCCGTATACATGTGGAATATGGCATGATAAATGAGGCTTGTTGCCCAAGGCAGTCGAACCCTCGCATGGGAAGGTCCACCGCGTCAGTGCAGCTGAGAGAAGCAAGAGTCTTCAACAACTGCTTGTGGCTAGTGTCGGTTGCTTGGCACCGGGTAGTACAACTTGGAATGGATGGTAGCGACTATTCATGGCAGTACAATAGATTCTGGATTTTGTCCCTATTAGCTACTTGTGGATTGTTTTGCTTACATCTGTGAGTGGCGTTGCTTTTGCTTACAGTCATGAGTGGCGTTGTGTGATTTACGCCCATGAGTGGCGTTGTGGTTTTTTCAGAGAACTAGATTTGTGTCAATTTTTGAGGTATGATTTTTGTACAGACTAAGTAGAGGTTCGATGCTCAGTGTGGCACTCCTGTGTGGTTGTGGACTTGATTTGGCAAGTATAACCACTTCAAGTATGTATAAAGGTTTTGGAGAACATGCACATGATTTTGAAAGGAAAGAAATGAAATGATTTTAAAAGGAATCGTTTTAAAGGATTTGTTGCTTGCTGGATAATGGTGTATTGTCCTATTGTGGTGTTGTGACATCTAAGAGAGATGCCAGAGTTATGTGTGTATTTAGGTGGAGGCATGCGCTAGGTGACCTTTTAGTGGTCACTCATGTGTATTTATTTGATTTTTTTTCGCAAGTGCAGGATAGAAATAGGAACTTACTAGTGCACATAGAACTAGAGTCACTCAACCACACTTCATGAATTCTGAGTAAGTGATTAGTTTAGTTCAATTCAGTTGATAATGCTTTTATTTGTGTTGTTTATTGTGAGTTTTAGTTTTCAAGTTTATTTAAGTAATTAATGTAAATATAAAAAAAAACGTTGCTTGGTTTTGGGATAGCAATTTGGGGTTCATTACAATCTTTTATCCCTATTATGAAAAAAAATATCCACAAAACTCATGCAAATCCTGTAATCTTATTCATCTCCAAAATATACACAACATTGAAATTTAAATTTTAAAATGCACAAAAATCCCTCTTAAAATAAAAAGTGAATGAAAACGATTATTCAATTAGATACCCTTCAAAAATAAGGATTACACATCCCTTTAAATTAGGAAGCAATAACTACTATATGTATTGATGGCGTCAATGTGAGATTTACTAGTTTCTTTCGAAAAAAAGGAAAATAACATTCAAAAAGATTGATTTTTAAAAACTATAAAATGTAAGTCTAATGATTGAGATTTAGGACCAGACTCATCAACATGTGAGTGTATGGGACAATTAGGGTCCAATAGCAACAAATAACTTCCCTACATATAAGTATATAAATACAAATATAAATATATATATATATATATATAGGCAAATTATCAGATGCGGCACGGCCTCACTTTTAGAATGTGAGGCCCATCATCTTCTACTGTCCATTTTCTTTTGAATGACTTAGATTTGTTTCTGTTTTTAATATTTTTTTGCATGTGTTGGTTATATTGATGTATAAAGAATTGTTTATTACTGCAGATTTACTTTTTCTTGGATTTGATGTAGATTTGCACATTGTCTCAAGTGATGTAGTTGGCCATATTTATTTTCCCAATAAAATAGATGTTGGATGTTTGCACTCGTAATCATGAAGTGTTACTGTTACATGTTGGACAAAACACGTGTTACATGTTAAATGACTTGATATCTATTGCACTTATGTTTCCAACAAGTGTTACTGTTGGAAGATTCATGCATGTCTTTTAACACTTCACACATATTAAAACTTTATATGTTACTGTTATAATGTGGACATTTATTGTTTACATTTAATAACGTAATAACTACTAAGTTTGTTAATGTGGACATATTAACATTAGATTTGGGCATTTATACAATTTTGAAACATAGGTTGTCATGCAAGTAGTCTCACCAACGTACTTACAAAAATATCAATGATAATAGTGGTAGTGATAGATATCTATGGCTCACATGACAATATAATAAATATATTAAATTGAAATCTAGTTATAGACATTGCTAATAAAGTTGAAACTTATGACCTTATAATAATTGTTTTTTCACTTATCATTTTTCGTGTTCCAATAGAAATCCTAGTTTTTTTTTATTCGTGACATTTTCGTTTTTTAGTTTTAGTTTCAGTTTCAACTTCACACTTCTTCTTTTTTTAGTGTTACATTTTTTTCCTTATTTTAGTTTTTAGTTTTCTACTTTTTCCTATTTTAGTTTCAGTGTTACTATGCTTTACTGTTTTAGTTTTAGTATTTGAGATTTTTGGATATGTTTAATTGCATGTATTGTTGAATCAGCAATACTTTTTTCGTAGCTCAAGTTAGTGGCCTTAGTTTTGATGAAGAAAGGTTGCTTCTCTTTTACATGGCTAATGCTTTTTTTTGTGGCCTAAGTTAGTGACCTTGGTTTTGACGAAGACTGTTTCTTTTTCACATGTGCAATTATTGTGAATGTTACAATGCAGACATTTATTGTTTACATTTAATAACAACATAATAACTGCTAAGTTAGTTAAGGTTGACATATTAACATTAAATGTGGGTATTTATACCATTTTGAAACATGAGTTCTTATGCAAGTAGTCTCACCAACATACTCACAAAAATATCGTGTATGCACTTTAGAACATAAATTACTATAATTAATTAGTCATCTGGAGATATCGTTGAAAAATTTTTAAATAATACATTGTACTAATGTATTAATTTTACAATTTACAATAACTACTTTTTTTTGTAAATACACCCTTTCATTGGATTGGTTTTTTTTTAATATTTTTGTGTTGTTACAATAGCAATTTTTTTTTTCAGTAGAAACAATCTTTAGCTTTTGAAACTTGCTCTCGCGAAAACTTGCTCTCGCGCTATTAGCCCTCCTGCTTCTGTAGACTCGGAAACCCTAAACCCCTTCTCCCCCCACCCTCCCCCCTCCTCCCCCCCTCCCCTTCTACGCCCCGCCTTCCCTGCCTTCTACGCTCTCTTGCTCGGGTTCATCATGGCGGCTAGTCGACGATCTCTCTCTTTGCGCCGTGATCCACCTCCCTACAACCTCCGGTCGACGTGCAAAGCAGTTTCTGTCGGAGAAGCGCTCCTTGGGAATTCTTCGTCTGGTGAGGTGATACCTCTGCGGGTAACTTCTAACCCCCATTTGTGTTTCCTTGTGCCTCCTTGCACGAAAAGCAAGAGGAGGCTCCCCCCCTCTCTTTCTTCCTCCAGATCTGCTGATGACGGAAGGGGGGAGTCCTCCCGTCCTTCGGTAGGCTCTTCCCAGGCCTGTATCGCATCTGACGACTCCTTGTCGTCCCGATCAGGCTCCTTAACGGTTGCTTTTGGACCGTCCCTTTGCTTTTTACGATTTTCGCTCTCTTCCATGGATGATGCCATGCTATTTACATATTAGTATTGTTGATGCTTTTGGCCCGGTGATATGTGGATATAGTTCTTCATCTGTGAATGGCTATCCTAGATTTCTTGATTTTAATGCCTTTTGTTTTATTTTCTGCTCTTTTTTGGGGCTTCTTCCGGGGGCATCCGGGGGATCTGTCCCTGAGCATAAGCACTTCATCTGTGCTGATCCTCTGATGGCCCCGGGAGCTCCGGTGGTCTTACCTCTGGTAAGCCATCGGACCGTGGCCTGTAGTTTCTACTCAGGCGGGTTTGTGAAGCCAAGCGATATTGGCTCCTCGAGATCAGCGTGGGGTTATTCGCATTATTTCCCCCCTAAGCTTAGTTTGTTAACAGCTAAGACTTGCGATAATCCTATTGATTATCCCCCTTCCCCTCTCAGTTGTGAGGTTGATTACCCTACGATTGATTCCTTAGACCATATTACCTTCCCTTCCTTCGTTAATGGCGCAACTTTCTATAGTCCGCCAGACCTTTCGAGGGAGGATCACATGATTCCTGACCTGCCTGCTGACACCGCCGTCTGCGACTCTGACGTTGAGAAGGATTTGCCCGATCCCGTGTCCCTGCGGGTATATGATAAGCCCCCCTTTATTATGAACTCCCCCCCCTCGCCCCTTCACTTATCTCTGGGGCCTCTCATTATTCTAGCGAGCAACACACCGCTAATTATGTTCTACCTTTTTTTGAGCCCCGTGCTGGCTCACCCAATACTAACCTTTCGCCTGCTCCTCCTGGACAGGGTTCCATCAGCAGTAGGCTCGATGTCCTTTCTTCTTCTATCTCTGTTTCTTCACTTATTTTCAAGGAGGACCCTGCGCCTCCTATTAGGCTTATCGATTCGGATCCCCTGTGCCTGTGTCCCAATTTCACAATCGGTTCTCCCAATTGTGAGAGACTTGCGGGTTCGCCCGAACCCGTTCTGTCACTGTGTAATGCTGGCGGCACGTCCTCTGACAGTAGTATTCCCACCTCCTCTCTCTGCGGTGATTTCGTTCCCTCCTCCCCTCGTCTCCCTGTCAGTCAGATATCTTCTGACGAGAGATTTGCTCCTGACATTCTAGACGCTTCTATTCCTCCCATATTAGGCTCTCGTTTCTCCTCCCTCGTCTCCCATTCTACTATTGAGGAGCTTCCGGAGTTGACTACGATCTCACGTCGTAAGAGGCCCTCTCCCCTGGTGAGTTTCTGTCGTGCATCTAAACGTTGCTATTCTTGTGGCCTCCTTGGCCACACTAAGGCAAACTGTAAATATAATGGTTTGTGCTTTCGTTGTTTCTCCCCTTCTCATTCGGTGGCTATTTGTAAATTTTTTCAGGAAGATAAAAGTTCAGACCACCCTCCTAGGATGACAGGTCTCTCTCCTCACTCACCAACTGTTATCCCTCCTTCTGAAGCCACATGCGACCTTCTCTTGTCTCTTTCTTGTTGTGCTCTGGTCTCCTCCCATACTACCCAACTCACTAAGGAACTTTTAGAGCACCACATCTCCACCCACTGGCCCTTGGCCTCGGGTGTGGAAGTCAAGCTTTCTGCTCCTGGAAAGTTCCTATTACGTTTTCCCTCCCCGAAAATCATGACTGACACCCTTAAGCTTTACGGCACATCCC
>JAMKQA010031633.1:0-23982 GCA_024699735.1 Posidonia australis
TAGCAGACATCCAGCCTTCCTATCTGCATCTCATGCATGCATTCATCCTTTTGTGGTTTTCCTCGTCTTTCCCTTAAAAGACAAGGTGGCGACTCCTTCCCTTTTTTATTTTTTCTTTTCTTATTGTCCTTGCGCCTTCGCCATCCAGATTGGCATGGCTGTGATCCCTTTCCCGCCTCCCTCCGGGTCCGGCACGGTCACAGAGTGTACTAAAGGAAAACGAATTAATGTTTGGAGATTAAGTGCCAATAAATGTTCAAACATCTTAAAACTAATACATACGAATATTTGTAGATCATTCCCTACGGCATCTTGGAATAGTTAACAATACTTTTATTATGTTTATAGACGACTATTCACATTATGATTACCTATGTCTCATTCATGACAAATCACAAGCCTTGAATGTGTTCAAACAATATAAGGTTACAGTTGAAAACCAACTTAACAAAAGAATTAAAGTTGTTAGATTTGATTGTGGAAGTGAGTACTACGATAGATATGATGGATCCGATAAACAACATCCTGACCCGTTTGCTAAGTTCCTAGAAGAATGTGATACTGTAGACCCCCCAATTTTTTGATTTTACAGGATGGGGATGTGGTGGCTGAGTTTTGACTTAACCAAGGCCATTTAATTCATGGAGACCCAATTAGGCCCATGAAGGCCCACTTAGGCCCATTAAACCCTAGTTGAGCCCATTTGGGCCCACAAGCCCATTTTAGGCCTATTTGACTTCATGGAAGCCCATTTGGACCCATTCAGCCCTAATTGGGCCCATGCGGGCCCATAAGGCCCACATAGGTCCATTAAAACCAATCTGAGCTTTTTTTGGCCCATCAAACCTATTTAGGCCCGTTTAACTCTTTTAAAGCTCATTCAACTTGTTTGGGCCCACCTAAACCCATTTGGGCCCATGAGGGCCCACAAAGCCCACATAGGCCCATGAAGCCCACAAGGCTCGCAATGGCTCAGTCCACATCTTCTCCTATTTGTATTTTCACCAAAGTCAAACCTATTTCTACCAAAATTAAACCCAAAATCCTCCTTCATTTACCTAAGTTTTTCCTACCCAAAATAATCAAAAATTTCACATTTTTTCCTCCTTACCCACTAAACCCATTTTCTCTTCACCAGACTTCACGAATTCAGCCTGAATCCACTTCCTCATTGAGCTCATCACTTCACTGCCGATCCAGCCAGTGAATTGGGGCTGCCTCAGCCGTTGGATGGGTCGCCGGTGAGGCACAAGATCGCCGTCCATCTCTGTCAACAGCCAAGGGGACAAGGAGGGAGCAGCGAGGGGACAACCGTTAGCATGCGGTTAGTTTGTTGTGTTTTTTTGGAGTTGGATAGAGAGTTGTTTTCATTCTGTTACAGGTTGTTGGGTTCCGCCGGCGGCTTATATAAGGAGGGGAAGCTGAGAATTCGACAGAGGGATCGACAAACACCCACAGAGCCACAGAGGAGTAGAGAAGGAATTCTGAGAGAGATCGCACATGAGAGCTGAGAAGCGGAGAGCGAGGAGGAGAGGAGCGGAGAGCCAAAGCCGTCGTAGAGCTCCGGCGAGGATCTCCAGCCAGGTACACGCACTGATCCCTCATTTTCTGTCTGAATTGCAGTCCTCCTGACCTTCCTCTCTCTTCCTGGAGCGTTTCCAAGGGATTCAAAGCGATCCCTTGGCCTACGGCGCTCCGCCGTGCCCTGCCGTCGCCATACTCCGGCGACTGAGGTGGAGGGTGGAGTGGGGGGGGCAATCCAGGAAGTCTCTTGGACCCTCGAGCCCTCACTCCTCCTCCTCTAGCCTCTCCGGTGCTCTTCAGCCCTCCGCATGTCCGCTCCATCGCTCCCAGCAGTCCGCACGAAGATCGCTGGAGAACACGCCCATCCAGTCGTCGCCGGAGAAGACGATCGCTCCGGTGGAAGACCGTGAACCTCCCACTTCTCCGAGCCCCCCTGTTGGTCCAGACACCATCCACGGCATGTCCCAAGAACTCCCGAACCTCTGGATCCACGCCGCGAGCCCCTGATCACCGCAACGGCGCCGCTCACTGGAGCAGATGACGACGACGACGACGATCGGAGTCCTCTAGTGCATGTTTTTCCTCCACCTTGGCCCCTGATGGTAGGGGAATGTTCCTCTTGGCCTGGCAAAGCTTCTTGGACCTTAGAGGTACCGCAGCTCCACCTCTAGTGGTCCCCATCTTCCTCGATGCTGTCGCCGGAGCCCCATGACGGCGGAGGAGGTGGGGAGGCGTTTCCCACCGCCCGATCGCGCATCGGCTTCGGTGGATCTCCCCCTTTCTTTCCCCTCTTGCTTCTTGAGGGGTCTGATTCAAGATCAGACCCCAGGAAGCCCCCCTCTGGTCTCCTCTGACGGCCGTCGGCGGTGGAGCTTCGTCGCTGGCGCCGTCGTTCTTTTTTTAATTAAATAAAAAATTTAAAAACTTTTTTAAAATAAAATCCAGAAGTTTTTACTCTTCTTGCATTTAGGTCCTTTTATTGCATCTAGGTCCATTTGTCATTTTTCCAAAATGTTTCGAATAAAGTTTTAACTGAAAATATTACATTTCTTACCCTACACTTTTAAAGTAATGTTTTTTGAGTTTAAAACTTTAATAAAAGTCCTCTAGAGTTTATAAAATGTACTTTGCTTCAGGCAAATTACATTGATAACCTTGGATTTCCTTGGAAAGTTTCTGACAGTTCATTTTCCTTTGGAAAAATTGCATATAAGCCCTTACATTTTTTAAAATGTTTCCAGAAGCATGATTTTCCTGGGCAAATTGCATTTGAGCCCCTGTGTTTTACAGAAATGTTTTAGAGAGCATGTTTTTGTGGTTTAATTGCATGGAACTCCCTGAACTTCTTTTAAAAAAACTTTCCAAACGCATATTTTCTTAGGTAAATTGCATTTTAACTCTCCTTTTTCACTGAATTTTTGCTACATGTTTTTATCTCAGTGAAAATTACATTTTTGCCCCTGAATTTTCACAGAAACTTCTTGGAGTGCTTTGTTTGCTGGGTTTTTTGCAGTTTAGCCCCTATGCTTTGTAGAATTGTTCTGATTGCCTGTTTTCAAGGGTAAAATGACCATTTTGCCCCTGAAATTTCCTGAATCATTTCTGAGACATTTTCTTGCATTTTTACCTAGATTTTATGCAGAATTGATTTGCATGCATGCATTAGTAGGTAAATTGCATTCTAACCCCTAGAGAGCATCCTTTTGACTAGGAGGGCACATTCGACTCTGGAATTCTTCATACTCGCATGAAATGTGTTTTCCTATGTATTTTTGATGATTTGGGCTTCTGAACTTCAGCTTTCCTCGGATTTTGGGTTTTTTGCATATAACCCCCAAACTTTTCACCATTTGCATTCACACTTGCATTTGACATACTTTTCACACCTTTTTGCACAGATTTTATCGCTTTTTATCCACTTTCTTTGTACACACATTTCTGACTCTTTTCGGACTTGGTTTCCTCCCTGTTTTCTGGATTTTCCCTAGTTTTTCAACATTTTGACTTGTTTTGGTTTTCCATCGCCCAAAGGCGTACAGTAAAAGGCTTACAAAGCCGACATAGTCTTGAATGAGGATTATTTTCTCTTTTTTGATTTTCTCGGATTTATCTCAATTTCCGCTGTTTTGCGAGACGCTTTCCGAGAATTTCACGATTTTCACAATTTTCTTGATCACCCAAGGGCGTACAGTAAAGCAGCATTAACAATGCCTACATTTGACCCTCAGATTAACTTTTTCCCTTGATTCCTTTTCTTTGCTTTGATTTGGCATGTTTTCTGTCATCTTCATGCATGAGCATATAGAATAAGCAAACATACATTTAGCAGACCATTGACAGTAGGAAACCTAGAAAGATCGAGTTTTCTCGGGTGCATTGGGGTGCCTAACCCTTTCCCCATGCGTAACCAGAATCCTTACCCTTTCTCTGGCCGCATTCACTTGTGCATTACCCATTAGGCACAGATCACACATGCATCTTGTTTGCTTTCTGCCTTTTTGTGTTTTTCTGGTTTTCCTCGTCTTTCCATTAAAAGACTAGATGGCGACTCCTTTTCTTATCCTTTTGTCTTCCCTTGGTGTTTTCGGGTCTTCTCTTCTTCTTCCGGATTCACCATTTTCACCGTGACCGTATCGGATCTCCTCGTGTGTTTCCGCACACGGAGTAGGTGGAGAGCTGCGCCAAGGGTTCCGCCGGCATGGTCACAGATACTATTCCTCAATACACCATACTTGGTTCTCTAGCCATGAATGGTGTTGCTGAGAGGCCTAATAAGACACTTAAAGACATGATGAGGAGTATGATTAGTCATTTTACCTTATCAAAATCTCTCTAGAACGAGTCACTTAAGACTTCAACTTACATATTAAATAAAGTATTAACTAAAGTAATGGCTAAAATCCCTTATGAATTATAGATTGAGAAGAAACTTAGCATAAAGCATCTTCTTGTATGGGGTTGTTCAGTTGAGGCTAGGCTTTATAAGCCTAATGAAAAGAAATTAGACTCTAAGATTGTTAGCTGCTACTTTGTTGGATATTCAGAGAGGTCTAGAGGATTTAAGTTTTATGATTCCATTACTAAGTCATTTTTTGAGACAGATAATGCTAGGTTTCTTGAGGGAGTAAAGTTTAAAGGGGAAGATAAGGTTATAGACATTGTATTTGAAGAGAAATTTATTTCTCTTCCTAAAGTTGCTATTAACAATGATCAGAAATTAATTCGTGACATTGTTCAAGAGACAAATCAGGAGCAAGACATTGTTAATCCTATCTTTATTCAAGAAGAGCAAACTCAACTCCCTCAAGCACCAATGCTACTTAGGAGGTCCACAAGAGACAAGAGAAGTGTGATTTCATATGATTACATTGTATTTCTCCAAGATTATCAAGTAGATAATGACTTGATGGACAACGATCCAATTAACATCCATCAAGTAATCAATAGTTCCGACTTTCAAAGTGAATAAATGTCATGAAAATCAATGAAAGACAATGATGTTTGGGATCTTGTCCCATTACTTGAATGCGTGAAACCCATTAATTGTAAATGAATATTTAAAACCAATAAAGATTCGCAAAGTAATGTTGAAAGATATCAGGCTTGTCTTATTGTTAAGGAATTTACCCAAAGGAAAGGCATTGAATATAAAGAAACTTTCTCTTCAGTTTTATTGAAAAACTCTTTTCGAATTATTATGGCAACGGTTGCTTATTTTGACCTTAAATTACACCAAATAAACGTAAGAATGATGTTTCTTAATAGTGACATTGATGAGATGATTTATATAATGCAACTAAACTACTTTGCATTAAGTAATGTAGAGGAAATAGTTTGGAAAGTTAAGAAGTTCATTAATGATTAAAGCAAACATCCCGTCAATGGTATCACAAATTTTATCAAATTGTCATCTTATTTGATTTTGAGATGAATATAGTAGATGATTGTGTATACTATAAGTTCAGTGAGACTAAATATATTTTCCTAGTCATGTATGTAAATGACATATTTCTTGCCACTAATGATATGGACTTACTTATAGAGAAAAGAAAATCTCTCAAACAAATTTGAGAAAAAAGATTTTAGAGAAGCTTTTTTTGTATTAGGAATCCAAATATTTTAGGATCATTCTCGAAATGTTTTTAGATTATCACAAAAGAATTATTTAGAAAAAATCCTTAAAAGGTATGACATGAGTGAGTGCAAGTTAAGAAATACCTCTGTGACTAAGGAAGACAAGTTTAATATCAAACAGTGCCCCAAAAATAATTTTGAACATAAGAAAATACAGAGATTCCATATGTTTTGGCAGTTGGGAGTCTTATGTATGTTTAAGTTTGTGTGCGTTAAAATCTCGCGTATATTGTTAACATATTAGGTAAATACTTAAGCAATCTAGATTTAAATCAATGGAAAGATGTTAAGCCGGTCATGCAGTATTTACAAAGAACCAAAAACTCCACACTTATGTATAGGAAATCGTATCAACTAGAGATCATTGGGTATTCTAACCCCGATTTTGTTGGATGCTAAGATAATCGTAGATCCACTTAAGACAATGTATATTTGCTAGTAGGTAAAGTTGTGCTGAGAAAAGTGTCAAACATACGCTTATAGTTCCTTCTACTATGACAGTTGAGTATATAACATACTATGAGGCATCTAATCAGAAAATATGGTTAAAGAACTTTGTCATAAGTGTACAGATTATAAATGGAATTGAAAGATCACTCAATCTATGTTGTAACAATAAATCTACAATGCTATATTTCAATAACAACAAGAACTCATTAAAGTCTAAGCATACAAATATTAAGCTCCTTGTTGTGAAACAAAGAATCTAGAATGGTTAGTTGTCTATAAAACATATTGGGTCAAACTTCATGATTGTAGATCAGCTTACTAAGGGAGTTCCATCGAAAGTCTTTCATGAGTATATCGCTCATATGTATGTTGCACCATTTAATGATGTATTGATTTAATGAGAGTTCGTATTTAGATGCTCTATTATAATAGACATTGTTTTCTATAGAAATAAAGTTTCCAATTATTTACATTCTGGAAATTTATGTTAATCTCACTATTGTATAAGGTTGAACTAGTTGAATATAAATGTGCTTAAATCACTTCGCCTAAATTCCATGCTGCATATCCACACTTAATCCATATTGTTAGTTGTATTAGCATTAGTGATTATTGTGGGTTAAATTACATTTAAAGTAATGAAAACCTTTTTAATCCTATATTGGTATAGTTGATGGACTCTACTGTGAAAGATGTCTTGATTTAAATAGCTATTTTAAACTCATAAAGTTTTAATACTTTAATTGTTAATTTTATTTGTAGCTCAAGTGGGAAATTATTGGGTTAAAATCTAATTAAATATAAGCTAATATAAAATCAATTAAAATATTATAAGCTATTTTGTGATTAGGCTTGTTAAAAGTGATCTATTTGGTTTTAGGTTGAGTCTATTGACATCTTAAATGGTATGGGTTAATGTATAGAGACCATTTGGACATATTTCTATTTGTTGATGGGTCAAATTAAAAATATATAAAATTATAGAGTTTTATAAATAAAGTGTCGTAGTCCCTAAATCACACACTTTTGACCTCCTTTTCTCTCACTCCCATCTTGAGAAAGACAAAGACAAGAAGAGTTTGGTGGTTTAGAAAACTGAATCTCCAACGTGATAAAAAAGAAATCACTTTGATTTTTATCATAGATTTAGATACACTTCTTTCATATTTGATCTTTGTTATTTTATCATGATTATATCTTGTGTGAGAAGAACATATGGTTCTCCTCTTTGTGTTCTTCCCAATCTTGATGTACATCAAAATCCATGTGATATATTCATTTTAACAGCAAGAGCATAAATTCTAATAAAATAAAAACATAGATTGATATAAATATTATTTTATTCTTACTATTTAATATTATAAATATTTATTCACATATTAGATTATTATAAGATGTTAAGTGTAAGATTAACTTTCAGTTTATCATAAGGAACACCTAGAAGTATAAGATTATAATAATACTAATAAATTAAATGAAGTATTAAAATACACTAATATTCTAGACACACTACACTTCAAAGTAAGTTGTACAAATCACATTACTTCACATAATCCACTCTCACTACTACTATATTAGTTCATTACAGACACCTAATATTAATGCATTAGACACATACACATTACCTACTTAGCCACATACACACCACCAAACTACTCTACTCCAGGACACCAAATACACACCATCCTTGCTTAAATGATTGTGATAGGACGGCATGAGTCTAATTTATATAGGCTTGAAAATGTCAGTGGAAAGGGGTTGAAGTAAGAGGAGAAATCAAGAATTAAAGATTGGCTTCCTGAGGAAGTTATTTGATTTAAATTTTAATTAAATCAATTTACAAATGACAAATGTGACATGACATGCAAATAAGAATCGATCCACAAGAAACTATGCTTAGATTAGCAGTTAAGTTAAAAAGAAACCTGTGATTTTATTTTATTTCTAAAAACTATGATATTAAAGTCTAGGTTTTTGTAATATACTACATAATTAACATGATAATCTTCTCTCTCTCTCTCTCTCTCTCACACACACATACGATACTCAATAAATATTGTTTTATTCTTACTATTTAGTATTATAAATATTTATTCACAAATTGGATTGTTATAAGATGTTAGTTTGTAGATTAGTTTTCAGTTTATTACGAGGAACACCTATAAAGTATAGAAGTACAAGATTATAATAATACTAATAAAATGAAGTATTAAAATACACTAATATTCTAGACACACTACACTTCAAAGTAAGTCTTATAGATCACATAACCTCAAACGATCCACTCTCATTACTAATAATATTAGTCCATAACACACACCTACTATTCAAGCATTAGACGCACACACCTCACCTACTCAGCCATGTATACACCACCAGACCACCCTACTTCACAACATCAAATACACACCACTCTTCCTTAGATGATTGTGATAGAACGTCATGAGTCCAATTTATAGGCTTGAGAATGCTGTGGAAAGGTGTTGAAGTAAGAGGAGAAATCTAGAATTAATGGTTGGCTTCTTGAGGAAGTTATTTGATTTAAATTTTAATTAAATTAATCTACAAATGACAAATGTGACATGTAGCATGCAAATAAGGATCGATCTACAAGAAACTACGATTGGATTAGTTGTTAAATTAAAAGAAAATTGTGATTTTGTTTTATTTATGAAAATTGTGATATTAAAGTCTTGGCTTTTGTAATAAACTACGTAATTAACATGATAATCTACTATCTCTCTCTCTCTTAAAAATCAAACACACACACAACACACACACAATATCTACCATGAGAAGCTTAATTTATAAGGAATGCATGATAAACTATCAAGTTCATGGAAAAACGCATCATGGCATCCTCGGTAGTACATGTGCATGTGGAATAAGTAATCCCTAGAGCAGCAGCATCTCCCGTGCCCTTCTCCTGGGAGCGGCGGCGGGATAGGATTGTGTCGTTTGAGCTAGGGCATCTCCCGTGCCCTTCTCCTGTCGCCTCGTCGTCGCTCTCGTCGTGGGATCCAGCCGAGGGCATCTTCCCCACTCTCCTCTCCCGTCGGTCTCTTATATCGCCAGCGGCCTCCTCTCAAGGCTTCTTGCGAATGGTAGTAGTAGTGGATGATCTCTCTTCACCCGCTGCTCTCCTTTCCCGTTGGATGCCTTGGGCGCTTATACCCTTTCTCCGCTGTCACTCTTGTCGGTCGCTTCTTGCAGCTGACCGTCGCCGGTGGCCTCCCTCGTTAGCAGCTCTGCGCCTACTCGCTGGGATTCTCCTCTCCTACGCCTCCTACTGGTCTTTACTTCTCCTCTTCGTCAGAGCATAGTCTTGCCGACGGGTTCGGCCCCTTGCCTACTTGTAGAAGGGATCGGCCTCTCGCTATCGGGATCGGTCTCTCGCTGACGTTGGTTTTCTCTCGTCGAGGTAAATGACTAGAATGTATAAATTTCAGCTAAAACACTTTCTTATCTCTTCCTCTGCATATTGATCTGGAATTTGTTGGTATTTTATGGCATTTGTTGGAATATGTTGAGCTTTACGGTAAAACTTTACTCTGATCAGCTGTTCTAGGGTTTGGGCAATTGTTTGCCTGAATCCGAACACTCTGATTGGGATATGGAGGATGATATTATAGTTTCTTATCTACTGGGAAATTTTCTTTGGTCCCTGATTATGCTTGTGAGTTTTTGGATTGTGGTTTGTCTCTGGCGGATGCTATTTCTGTTCTGACGACTCCATCTCGGGGTTCGTCGGTCCACCAAAGAAGAGGCATTACATTATTCTGTGAATGACATGCAAAACTCTCGAAGCATGGATCACTTGATCTTTCTCCTCGGCCCACTACTCAAATGCAGACCACTAAGCTTGATTAATAGTTTCTTAATCAGATCCTGTGGTCTGATCGATCTAGTGATGTAATATTTTTTGATTCTTGTTATTTGTGGCCTACTCTCTGAAAGTGGTCATGTTTTTGTTGGGTAAGGATATTTTGAAACCCTAAATTATTGTAATATCTGGAACTTTATTTTTTGGATTCTTGACGGTGGACACATAGTCAAGAAAATAAATAAAATCATTACCGTTATGAAAAAAAACTATCAAGTTCATGGATAAAAAATAATAACATCGTTTTAATTAGATGATAACATGACAATATTAGGTACACAATCACAATTACTTTTCCCAAGCATGAATTAAAGTTAAAAAAAAACTAAATTAGACTGCATGTACTGAAAACTAAATGAAAAACTAAATGATACAGGAAAAAAACCTAAAATAATATTAACTAGGATTGTTACTCACATGCAAGTGCATGATGTTTCCTTTCTGCTGCCCCTTTTACTATGAGATTTGGGGATTATTTGTCAATTTCCTAGACGTCTCAAAATTGATCTCTAGATGTCTTCAAATTAAATTCTATTTAACTTAGAATCCAATTAACCAGTTTAGAACAGAAAAATTCTTGTAAGCTTGTATGTTGTGTAAACATACACTTATAATCACATGATCCTACGATCCTACAATCCTAGTCAGGATCATGACGACTACATCTTGGAATATTCGTGGAATTTTCCAAGTAAAATAAGATTTAGACTTACATGGTTTAGAAAAAGAAGTGGATGACATTAAATAAAAACCAATATCAACTGTCATATCAACTTCATTTTAAGTATTTTAAATTTTTACACAACCAACACAAATATTTAAAGTTGCAGAAATTCCTCCTTTGTCTTACTAGTCTCAAAAAGTAGAGAAGCAAGGCACTAGCTTGCACATTACTTAGTGTAGTAATCAAAATAAGAGAAGGTAAACAAAATCAAAATAAAATTAAAAATATATCTAAATTCTATTGTATCGAAGGAGAGATCAACAACCTCTTGTACAACTTTTGTTTTCTTGAAATAAACTTATTCTTCCAAAATAAACTCATTTTTCCAATGCCCATAAGGTTTGAATGTATTATTTCTTCTACGACCATAAAGAGACTTTACTATTTTACCAAATAATTACAAACTATTTATATTATCTAGCGAAGGAGTATTCCTATTTTTAGCGAATGATTAGACCAATTCTTCCCACAACAAATGTTGTTGAATCCATGGTGTTTTTAACTTGCTAATCAAGAGTGCAAACACTAGTATATGAAAAAATAAGATTTTATGAACAACTCCTTGAAAAAATAAATCTAAAAGAAACAATTGAATTAAAATTGCTGAAATGATTAGATTACTCTAATGTTACTTATATTTGATACCTTGTTCACAATTGAATTAGATTTAGACGTTTATGATTCAATTAAATTTGAATCTGCTGAAGAGCGCACGTCTAGGAACCAACACATATAACTGATAGTAAACATTCTCCTCTATAATGAACGAGACTAAAATATAATAAATTTGGTTGAGACAACTGCATTGAAATTTTCTTTTCCATTTCCGTGCAAAAGTATGACTCAAGTTTTTCCCTGTACTAACAAGATAATTTTACACTTTGGAAGAACGTCAACAGACACACGACTCACAGAGAGCATGATCCTCCTTCACAAGGCCGAAGGAACCAGCATTTACAAAACTAAGGTATTATTAGTTGGTATTAGTATCAAATTTTGTTTACATATTTAGATATAAGTGAAAGTATTTGATGGTTGGAGATTATGTACACAAGACATAGGAAGGCTCCCATTTGCCAATGTGAAATACAAGATCCCTGGTCCAGCCGGCAAGTTAACGGCAATACACATGCTTTCTCTCTGATGCCCTCCTTTGAGATAGTTGATGACTAGATCCCTTCATTCTAGGCATTCAAGGTCTTCACTGTAATTGCTGATGTCGAAGTTTGTCACAGCATTGATCCCCTTCAGTTTAACAGCTGCAATATCATATGCTTGTGCTGCCTCTTCCTCCGTATCTGATTTAACCAACACATATTACACCCATTTATCATTTAGGTCAATCTAAATTTGCTACGATGCGGTAATAAATGTCGCAAAGAACAAAAACGGATTGCTTACTGTAGGTTCCGAGGTAGATATCTTTCCTATCAGCAATCCAACCTATTCTTGCCTGCCATCGTCCATCTTTTTTCCTTTATAAACATAAATTCCATCCACCATCAACCACGGGGATTCAATTATTTGAATCAAAGCACATTATATAGAAGTATTAGCTCGCTAATACATTCAAACAAAAGAAATGTCACTTATCAACAATAGAGTTTAATAGGATAGGTGTAAAGGATCACTTGGTCATCAGATAAAATGAATAAAAAGTTCACCTGGTCACTCCTCTGTAAATGGATGCTCCCCTCGAGAAACAACTACTCTTCCTGTCAAAAAAAGAAGAAGAAGGTTTAGGTGTAACTAGACTAGAAAATGGGTTCTCTTTTTGTTTACAGTTGGTTTAGTAAAAGTTATGCCTTATAAGAGATGCAACATATTCCTCACGTGACATGCCATCCATCTCCTCGATATCTCTCCAATACTCAGATACCTTTGAAAAGACAAGGGATCACAAGTACAATTCGTAAAATCTGAAAGGATGCTTCACATAGGATAAAAAAACAATTTTTACTTTTGAGAGAATATACATCTTTCACTACTTACTGAAAAGTTTAGTTTGGTACTGGCACTTGATCCCCAGTATTTTATAGCTGCAAGGTCATGTGCCCTACCAGCAGTCACCTCAGAGTCATACCCACCTACATTGGTGCACTCACTCCTCAAACATTACTGGGACTATCATTCTGTAATTAAATGTATGAGAGTAAGAATGGAATGTCCATAATTACCACTTGCTTACCCAAGTATACTGAAGGAAAACCCAGCAACAGTCACCACCACCGAGTACAACCATACCAGCATAACAAGGGAAAGGAAAAACTTCATTAGTAAAGAAGATATAACTTGCCCATGAAAAAAAATTGACGATCATCACCAAAAAAACAATAACCATCAATGCTAGTACCAAATAAGAGTCGACAACATAAGTATTGTGCCTAATAATATGACATATTACATAAAGCATAGAAATGCTACTTGATGCGAGTTTTTGTTCAATGGACAACCAGAAGCTTGGAAAATGTAACCATACAACTCCCTCAATTCATCATCATGCCATCCTGTGAATGATTAGCAAAAATGCACTCCATATAAATATTGAGTGTTGTACTATATAAACTAAGAGCACATATCTTTGCAGGTCTTACAAATGTATATATCCCTACAGATAAGTAGTTCTAATTTCAACAAGGCAAGCACTTTTCCAGATTTTGTAATTAAGCCTTTATCCACTAAATTTTCTCTTTCTCGAAACTTGAAAAATATTAATGTATAACCGGTGTATAGAATTATAAACCTTTATTTGAAAAATATATTATCACCAAATTCCATCAAATAAATAGACCCTAATCTCATTTGATTTATAAAAACATGTGGAACATCTGGTTATACTGATATCTATGCTGCATTACTTTTTTTCCCAAATGCAACTTTTCACCTTTCAGTCACCACTTTTCTCTAAATGCAATGACCATTTGCAACTTCAAGAAACCAAACGTTTTTTGCAGATCACTATTTCCACCAGTCCACTTGTCAACCTCACCAAGTCCTCTAACTATAGTCAGAAAAATGCTATCCAAGCAAGAATTCAACATTCTGAACGTAATTGTTTTGGTAACACAGGCACACAGGTACATGGATAGATTTTATCTATGCAATATTAATAGATTCAAGGAAAAAGAAGCATAACTGTTTTACTTGAGTGGTGACATAACATTGCAATTTCACAAGTTGACGAGTAGAAGTGAAGTATAGGACAAAGCAAAATTGAAGAATTTCCAACTGCATGTTTCCCACTGCTATCTCTTCTTGTTGGAACAGTAACAAACGCCAATTTTACTTGGGAAAGTGAAAAACAAAAGGGAGAGAGAGAGATGAGCAGATCAAACCAGCTACATGGAGATGGGAAAAAGATTAAGAACAAAAAGAGCAAGTCAACAAAAAGAACAAAGCAAAAAAAGTATCAGTTCCCCACCCCATGTCTCTATCCAAAAAAAACTCAAGTTAGAATCACAACTGGCTTCTGTTTCACTTAAAAGGAATCAACCATTGCTAAAAAAAAATAAAAAATCTGACTTTCAGTTTTGCTTCTAAACAGTTTTTGCTTTGTTGTTTTTGAAGTAACAGAAGACTAAGAGAACTCAAGGAAATTATGCCTTTTACCCAGTTTTCCTTTGCGCTTCATTCCTACATTTTGAAAAGAACCATCCCACAGATGTGCCTCAAATCTCCCCGTCCATTTATTCCTGCAATGCAAAATCATGTATCATTGTCTCTACCAGACTTCAGCGTACATGACACGATAATCTAGAAATCCTATAGTTCATTTGACCATAGCTCACTTAGAAACACCATGATAACAAGAGGACCGTGTCAATTTCCTCGCTTTCGGACTACATGAAACATCATTTATATCATTAGAGGCTACATGCTTCATGCCTTCAATCCCTGTGATAGAGTCATTCAGACAGCTGGAGTTGGTAGCAAGCAATGGCTCTTCACCACAACCTGATGCTGTAGGCTCTGGATCATCAGTACGAGACCCTTGTGTTATATCAGGTAAGTCATTGTCACCACCAGCACTCTGCTGCTCCTCTCCAGTATATTCTGCATGTGAACATGATGTCGTAGGCTCCAGCTCATCAGCATGAGACTCTTGTGCAATATCAGGAAGGCCATTGCCACCACTAGCTCTCTGCTGCTCCACTCCAGTATCTTCTGCATGTGAACCTTCCTTGACAGGAAGATCAATGGCAGTCACCAAGGAACCATTGACAGATTGGTTTTCGCCACATATCACTGGCCCAGAAAGCTTGGCTTCCTTAAAAGAGAAGTTGCCAGCAGTTGTTTCAGAGCAACCATAACTTGGATAGCATGGGGCACCAGGACGTTCTGGATCTGGTGCAACAGCAGCACCATCACCACCAGCAACTCCAGGTTTGCTCATTTTGCTATTCTATAAAAGACAAACACTTACAAAGTAAATCTTGCATGTTAAAATTATGCTAAAAATCTAGTCCATAATAAATAAGCCCTTCTTGTTGCTCGGTAGCTCCACTATTCAAAATTTTTTTTTGACTTTCATTATAAATTATACTATTCATGTAAACAGAACAATAACAAATGCAATCATTAGTTTCCTAAAATGTTTCCAAAATTCTTCTTTCCTGCTGTATCGGAACCAGACATGTTCGACTTTCATTAAAATTTGTGTGCACGTGTGTGTGTCTGAATGTTATAATTGAATAGCAGTACATCTAAAAAGTTCCTCTTCCATTGCTGGTAGAAACTACTATCATGTGCAAAGAATGATCCAAGTTACAAATCCAACGACCTTAATAATTGATAAAAAGAAGGGAAGAACCACCCTTCGGTTCTTTGTTCTTTCATTCAGGTCTGTGTTGCCTTGAAGTTCTTGTTCAGTACAGGTTTGCCTGGCTTCAAGATTCTTCTTCACCTGGCCCTATGAAATTCACATGTTCTGGCTTCCATCATTGAGGCCTGAGGACATGTGCAGAGATAATCAGAGGAAATGTATGCATTATTTTATGCTTTCTTTGATTTGCAAATAAAAAAATAACATTGTAAAGAATGAAGAGTGTACAGAATGAGGATACAAATCCCTGACATAAAAATGAGAAATTTCTACTATAACATTATCTGGTCCTATACCCCAAATATAGAGAGCAGCTTCTTGTCGTAACAGGTAAACATTATCTTCTTTTGTTACATGTTAACGTTATTTTTTAGCAAAAGACATCACATATCATACTTTCCAAACATTCCAAAAGATAAAAACCAATATGCAATAAAAATCAGCTTCGTATATTTGTATCTACATCACTTAATATGCATTTGCACTCTTTCAGGTCCTACCTATAAACGAAGTTCAGAGACCAAAATATGAAATATCAATCTAGTATGCACCTTCTATGAATCATTGAGAATATAGTCAAAGAACCCATGAAAAGGGGATCCTGTCTTGAATCTTTAAGAGCAAGTTACAGGTCGGATAACAATTGTCGAGACATTCCCCATATGTACATGCAAGGGTTTTATAGATCATGTGGTATTCAAATAATCCGGATGCTTAGGCTTTGTCAATACATAATGCAATGCAATTACGCAAGTACTCAAAAATTTTATTAGCTGTAAGCATGGTCTTCGATGTCGAAAACATGTCGGTGTGTTAAACAATAAACACGTGTTGCCAAAACATCGGTGTGTCAATGGAAACATGGTAAAAAAAAGTTCACCTTTGTTCACAATACTACTATGTTGGTGTTGTGACGGTAAATTGAAAATCCAACACGTGTCAACTAAACTATGTTGACACATTTCAACATCCGATCAAGGTTCTTATCGTATTGAACTTTGGTAAGTTAAAAAATAGATACGTGTTTGCAAAATGTCGATATGTTGGTATTATGTTGGTGAAAACACAATAAAAAAATCCACATTTATTTAGAAAACTTCCATATTGATAGTGTCGGAGTCGTGTTAGTAAATTGAAAATAAGTTACGTGTCGGTGAAATTTTGACGATACACATTGACATTTGATACTATATTACTGCTACACTAGTTGTAAGCACAAATATGAGTTTTGTTACACCACATTCTAACCACTTCTTTGTCACCACAAGACTTCTGCTTATCTGACAAAAGAACATTTACACACATGGTCCAAGGATTAAAATTATCCATAGCTGCTGCAGCGCAAGTGACCATTAGTTTGAGTCAAATTACAAAAACGTATGTCTTGTTTGTCATCGACAAAAGTTTTTTTATTTTTTGGGGAAGATAGAATTTACATTATGTATGAAAATACAACTACTTTAGACAGAAGTCTGAAGTAAAAAAAGAAAAACAATTAGGTCCCTGAATCCATCCGACAATCCAACCTAATGTTACCACAAACTATTGGCCCAAAGGGCCAGTAAAGACCAGCATCTAGACTCCAAAGCAGAAGATCAACCAAATGATCTGTATCCTTTCATACAAGCAAGATCTGAAGTTTTTGTTTACCCTTTGTTGTTTTTATTTTCTCATAATTTGAATCAACTGAAAAACATCTAACAAGAGCCCATCTTACCATCATATTTTTTAACTTGGAGTGGTATAAGAAAATAAGAATAACTTATAATCACAACAAATTGATTGTGAAGCTCCATGATCTATGATTGCATTAGAATATAGGATGACAAGCAACTTCCTTTCAGATTATGTCCACTCAAGAAAAAAAATCATCTTGGATCTGCATCTGCTGGGCAACTTTCTGTGCAAATTAAAGGATAGATGCAATCCTCAGTTTGCCCCCCTTGATCACTTGTCAGGTTCATGTCTAATGAACTCCACCAGCTTCATCATGAGCCATTTGAATAGTTTAGTTTAACAGGAATGTGCATTCACTGATGGCAATATTGCAGTCGTGTGTTTTCAACTCTTAACCATCGATTACAACTGAGCTACAACCAACTACCTTCTTCACCCTCTCACTTACCAATCCAACATCTGTTAGCCTTCCTGCAGCCACATATGTGCCAGATAAAAGGAGTGCATCGGTGGGATGCTCACCTCCAAGTGCGATAAGAGTCTTCTCAGCCAACTCGGCAAACTCAACATTTCCATGGACTCTGCATGCAGATAGAAAAGCTCTCCATGCCATAGGATCTCTCTCAATGGGTAAACTTTTTATAAG
Organism: Posidonia australis; assembly: GCA_024699735.1. Classification (NCBI taxonomy): domain Eukaryota; kingdom Viridiplantae; phylum Streptophyta; class Magnoliopsida; order Alismatales; family Posidoniaceae; genus Posidonia; species Posidonia australis. The sequence continues at coordinate 17,861 of JAMKQA010031633.1, forward strand.
TTCATGTGCTTCTTGCAACATCCCTGACCTAGCCAAAAGATCAACTATACAACCATAGTGCTCCATCCTTGGTGAACAGTGGTACTTCTTAATCATTCTCTTGAAACACTCCTCCCCTGCCACCACAAATCCTCCATGGCAGCAAGCACTCAGAACTGCCAGGAAGGTGACATCATTGGGCCTCACCCCCTGCTCCTCCATTTGGTAGAAGAGTTGAAGTGCACCTTTGGGTCGTCCATTGATTCCAAGGCCAGCAATCATGGCTGTCCATGTTTTGACATCTTTGTTTTTTATCTTCTCAAAAATTTCAGTGGCCTTGTCTATAGATCCACATTTTGAGTACATATCTATAAGAGCCGTACCAAGAACCACATCAGCCTTCTCCATTTCCTCATCAACATAATTGTGGAGGTGTTGACCAAGGACTAGTTCTCCTGAAGATGCACAAACTGAAAGCATGCCCACCAGGGTTGCAGCACTGAGCTTCAATCCTTCGACTTTCATTTGTTCTAACAAATCCAAGGATTCTTCCATCAGGCCACATCTCACACAAGCATCCACCATGCAATTCCACAAAACAACGTCTTTCCAAGGTGTCTCTAGAAAGATAAGCCGAGCTGTGTCCAGAGACTGAAACTTCCCATACATTGTTAGCAATGAAGTTGCCACCTTCGAATCCAATAAAAATCCAGCCTTTATACAATAACCATGAAGAGATCCACCCAGATTGTGATCCATCATGTTGCTACACGCTAATAGAACGCTTACAACCACAGAAGGAGTCATATCCAAGCCATCACTTCTCATAGCCATAAACAATTCCAAAACTTTACTATACTCGCATAACTCGAGATAACCACTAATCAAAGCACCCCAAGTAACCACATCCCTTCTACGCGGAACCTCATCAAACACCTGCTGGCCATGATCAACCATTCCACAAACAAAGTAAAATGATATCAGCACATTCCGTACATTCAAAAAGAGACAAAAACCTGATCTTATGGCTATCCCATGTATCTGTTGCCCAGTCTTGAGATCCAATCTCCCAGCACAGGACTTAACGGAAGCAATGAAAGAGAACTGATCTAGCGAAATCCCTCTAGCTCTAACCGTATCAAACAAACAAACAACCTCTCCAATATCTGGCCTTTCGCACACGGAATGGCCTCGAAGCATGGTATTGAACATGAACAAATTTGGGTTCATGGTCCTTTCAAAAACGGAACGGGCATACGCAAAATCTATCATCACGCAAGAGGCAAGAAGCTTGCTAATAGGGAACGTAACGGTGTCGAGACCTGTCTTGATCATAAACACATGAATCTGGCAGATCTCGGACCTCCGGGTACAGACCCTGAGTACTCTTTGCAGCTTGGAAGGAGCATGGACAAGTGTTCTGTGCATTTAACTGGCAGTTGGTGGATGGTCTTACTGCTTCCTATAATTCAAAGGCTGTAACCAATCATTCATTCTACATAAAGATTACAGATACGAATCACAAGGACCCCCTCGGACCCTGAAATTATAAAATGTGCCTGATCGAACTATCTCTCTTGAAATTTTGAGATTTTGGGTTCTGTTTGTGTCAATGGTAAGAGCAAATCATGCACACATCTAAACACATGGAAGGGGGGAAAAAATGTGGTCTTTTTTCATAGAATCTACACATAAGAACCAGACAAATGTTGGGGGGAGGGAGATTCTTACAGGAGGAAGAAGGAGAGGGCGTTGATGATTCGGCCTTCCGCCCCAACCAATTTTCCGGCGAGGAATGGAGGTGGGCGGAGAAGAGTGAACCGTAGTGGCGCAGGTTTTTGGTACGAGGAAATTTACGCTTAGGTACATTAAGTATCAAGGACCTTTTATAAAGGGAAAGGCACAGCTTTTAGATATTTTTCTTAAAAAACATTAAAGAATTTTTGCTTAGATACCCTTCTAAAGTAGCATATTTGGTGATATACCGTCAGATAACACCTATTTATCTATTTAACCTTACAAAATCAAAATCTTGTCTCCGCAAAATCCTTGTAATTAACAACTTATCTGCATGTTGAATGACTATGATATTGCTACTTATATGCTGTCACATATTTCATTTTACAATGATAGTGATGGTTGGTTAAGGTTAACGTTTTCCAGAAGAATGAGGTCACATAGGGAGAGAGATGATTAAATTGTGAGTTGAATTGATTTCAAGTTAAGGTAAAAAAAAATTGCTGCAATTGATCTGATTCATCATTTGATTCTGTAGTTGATCTCTGCTGCTCGACATTTGAATCATCCACCACAGTGCTCTTGAATATTTCAGGCCTGGATTAGAGATTCAGAGGAATAGCAAGGCCTTAGAAATGGAGCTAGATCCTGGCATCAAGTCGATCTGGAATTCAATGTCCTGGTGTGGCAGCATCCCAGGCAAGTCCTCTGGAAAAACATCGAGATATTCCTGAACCAAGGGTATATCCTGCACCCTCAGAACTGGATAAGAAGACACTACCACGCTCGCCAAATATCCCATACATCCCCTAGATAAGTGGCGGTAGGCTTTCATTGCGGAAATTATCTTCTTATGCTCTCCTAGCCTGGTTCCATGCACCGCACACCACCCCTGGCCTAGGCACTCGACCAGGACTCTCCTCTTGACACAATCAATAATGATTGAATGCTGCACCAACCGGCTCATCCCCAAGATGATGTCATATTCCTGCATATTCATCACAATCAAACTGGCTCTGAAATCTTGGTTCCCCTACTTCACTTTGACTGACCGCAGGTATTTCCATGCTAAGTTGTGCTCTCCTAGTGGGGTCACCACATCAAAATGTAAGGCCAATCTAGATGGTCGGTCCCCAACCTCCACAGCAAAGGACTCAGAGATAAAAGAAAAAGAACTCTTCGAGTCAAACAGGACTCTAGCCATACGATCAGCCACAAGAAAGGAACCTAGATATCACATATAATGTCCATCAACAATAGCACAACAACAACAACAGAAACAACAATAACAACTACATAGGGAGAGTACCAGATACAGTAGTGCATTAAGGGGAAAGGTTACAATTCATAACATGCCTCTATTCCTTACCCTCTACCACATTCCCTAATGGACTTACATCAGGAGCAGTTATGGAGAACACTCGCCCCTTAGTTGGCTGACAGGGCGTGTCCCTAGCTGGCTTTGCAGGATCAGGGCAGTTTCGCTGAATGTGCCTAGACTTTCTATAGTTGTAGCAGACCATCTTCTCTATATTCCGCTGTCGTTGGTAACATTGGGTTGCTACATGCCCTAGACGCCTACAGATAAAACAGGATTTCTTCTTTTCCGGGCCACTGCTCGAGCCAACCTGACTGTATCTAGCTCCTCTCCCAACTACAAACTCGACGTGCTCCTTCCTTTTCTTCCTAGAGCTCCCAGAACTGTCTGAGCTCTGCCTTTCAAAAGTGAAAGATCGTGGAGCAAATGCCTTCCCCTTGCCCTTGGGGTGATCTTCTAGAAACAACTTGCGGTCCTCTTCATATCGGGACGCCAATTCCACTGCTCTGGTCAAAGTGGGGGTACTCGTAGCCTAAGACCCTCGATCTGAGTGCTGGAGTCAGTCCTTCCACAAACCTCTTGGCTTTACGCTTCTCGGTGTCAAATGTCTATGAGAACTGCTCCAATCTAGTGAAGGTCGCATCATATTCAGCTACAGTCATGCTACCTTGGTTAGGTTTCAAATTCCCTGTCCAGTTGATCCCTTTCATATTTTGAAAAGTACTTCTCATAGAAGGCCGCTCGGAAATCCTCCCACGAGATCATCAACAAGTCAGCATTAGGGAACTTCATACTGCGGGTGGTGTCTCCCTTATATTGAAAGGTAGGCAAACGAACCCATTTCTTAGTTGGACACTCCATGCCCTCCAAGACCTTCTCAACCTCAAGCAGTTAGGCCTCACAATCTTCGGGCTTGCCCTTGCCATCAAAAGTCGGCGGGCTCAATCGGCGGAACTGCTTAAGCCAGGGGTTTGCCTTGGTCCCATCTGTGTTGTTCCTACCTGTAACTATGCCGTCGGGGGTGACCACAAATAAATAATATTATGTGTGCCAAAAGCGGCAAAGCCATGGCCAAAAGAAAAGAAGAAGAAATTAAAAATGCAGGAGTCGCCACCTAGTCTATTAAAATGGAAGACGAGGAAAACCATAAAACATGAAAATCATGCAAAACAAATAAAAAGGGGCTGCGTAAACCAGAAATGCGGGTAAGGATCCCTGTTACGTACGAGGAAGGTGTTAGGCACCCTCGTACGCCCGAATAAATCGGTCTTCTATTGATTTCTCTTTTGCTTATGGGATGTCGGCTTTGCAGCCTTTTGCTGTATGCCCGAGGGCGATATGCCATGTCATGCTTGTATGTGGTGTCTAAAGTATAGGTGCATGATGTGTAGGGGTGTGTCCTAATGCTCAGAAATATCGCTCGTGTGCCGGGTCAAGAGTTGATGCAATAATATTGCATAATAAGATCAGAGATCTAATATCTTGAGCGAGTTTTCATCCTTGCTTTCTATATGCCTAATGTAATCTAAAAATACAAGAAAACTGTTGAAAACAAATCTGTACATTCCTAATGCATCAAGGAAGAAAACCAGAGGAAAACCCAGAAGCGAATCGGGTCGAGAAAGCAAGCAAAACATATGAAAAACATGTAGTGTGCTAGTGAAAACAGGCCACTGCGCTTGTTTGGTGCGCCAGACTGGTGCTCCAGTCTGGTGCGCCACCTATGTGCGTCTAGGTGGGCTACTAAAACATGCTGAGGGAAAAAACAGAAAGCCACGCAAAGCCAAAACATCAGAGGATGTACTCTAGAAAAGTATGCAGTAGAATCATTTTGTAAAACTTGGAAAATCATGTATTAAAAGTGCAAGAAATGCAAATGCAATGACCTTGTGCTCAAGGGCTGGAAGCCTCACACAAGATCTCACCTATTTGAACTAGATGAAAAATGCATGATTCAGCCAAGCCACTGGATTATGGGCAATGCACATGGTTCTCCACTAAGGAGTAAGGTGCAATCGGCCTACTAGATTCAGCCTGGAACTGAATAATAAAACAGAGAAAACAATTCGATCAAAGCAAAAAATCATGCAGATGATATCATGGTACATCAGAGAATCAGTCACAAAGAATCAAACTCGAAACCTCAGATAAAACCATGCAAATAAAGGTGCTAAATGCAAGTGATCTGACCTCTGGCCAGTCTGGTGCGCCTGCTGAGTGCGCCAGAATGGTGCGCGGGTCAGGAGCGCCAGAGTTGTGCGCCCCAGGGAGTCTGGATTAGACTGTAATCTGATCCAGAACCCGCTCCATCAGAGATGCAAGGTGATTTATGCTAGTGCAGATGGGTTCATGCCATCACTAAAAACTGAAAACATGATGGGAATGCATAGGATCGAAAATCATCATGTAGATCATGCTTTTAGGATTAAAACAAGTTGATGGGTTCATGTATGAAAGTATGTAAAATGCCAAAGCATAGACATGTTCTGGATAAATGTCAATCAAAATAATGATTATAAGCATGCTTCTATGTGCGAGAATACATAAATGCATGGCAAAACTGTGTGCGAAGAGACAATAAAAAGGAAACAACTTATGCAAGCTATATGCTAGAAACACAAGCAAAGACAAGCATGGAGATTATTTTGCATAAAGAATAAGCATGTTTATCATGAAGACTTCATAAAACATGGAATGAAACAGTCTGCACGTACCTGTTTAAGCATGCTTTGTCATGTTTTCTGAAAATAAAACTAAAAAGGAAGAAGAGGTGGAAAGCTTACCTCTCAAGATGTTCCCTCTCGATATTTCAGAGATAAAGAGATCCTTGTTGCTTTGGAAGGATCAAGGGTGCTTAAGGATGCAAGGGAGTGCTCCAGAAAACGAATATAGGTCGTTGGACAGAGGATGTAACTCGTGCAAGAAGCTAGCTCAGAGTAGAATTGCAGAATTCTGGATTTCTAACTTCAACACAGGATTTCTAACCTCTCCCTATGGCTACCTATGGGGGTCCTTATATAGGATTTTCTCATGGGTAACTCATGGGAATGTAGAGAGCCTCGCAGACGAAAAGCCTGGAAGATTCCAT
>JAMKQA010031634.1:0-21269 GCA_024699735.1 Posidonia australis
GTAAAAGGAAAGAACAACATAACAAAGGGAATGCATGCAAAAAGACACCACTAAACAAAGCATGGCATGGAAAAAAGCAAGCAAGGAGAAAGCCGAAGAAAGGAGAAACCAAAACAAAGCCGGGATCTGGTTATTCCCCAGCGGAGTCACCAGTTCCTGTAACCATGCTAACGACAGCCTCAAAGATGGTTTTGACGCGAAAGGCCAAAATACACGAGGGATCAGCGAAGTCACGGCAAAAACAAAAATAAAAATGCAAATGCAGGAGTCGCCAACTAGTCTATTAAAATGGAAGACGAGGAAAACCATATAAAGCATGCAAATCATGCAATGGAAAAGCAGGTCATAAACCAGAAAGAAAAAGGGTAAGGATCCCTGTTACGCACGAGGAAGGTATTAGTCACCCTCGTGCGCCCGATAAATCAGTCTTCTATTGGTTTCTCTTTTGCTTATGAAATGTCAGCTTTTCAACCTTTTATGTACACCCGAGGGCGATATGCCATGCCATGCTTGTGTGTGGTGTCTAAAATATGGGTGCATGATGTGTAAGGGTGTGTCCTAATGCTCAGAAATATCGCTCTTATATCAGGTCAAGGGTCGATGCAAAGATATTGCATAAATAAGATCAAGGATCTAGTATTTTAAGCGATTTATCATCCTTGCTTTGCGATATGCCAAATGCAAACTAACATGCATGGAAAAGGCTAAAGACAGAGTTGTGCCTTCCTGACATATCAAGGAAGAAAACCAAAAAAATGCAGAAGCAAATCGAAGCAAGAAATCATGCTAAAAAATCATATAAAAACCTACTGTGTACTACTGAAAACAAGCTGCTGCGCCTGTTAGGTGCGCCAGACTGGTGCGTCAGTCTGATGCGCCACCTAGGTGCTTTCTATGTGGGCCAGAATGATGTGCTGAGGGAAAACATAAATTCATACTAAGCCAAATCGTATGAAGACGCATTCTGAAAAGTCATGCCATATAAAACCTTTCACAAAAACTCGAAGAACATGCCTTAAAAGCGGAAGAAATGCAAATGCAATATCTATGGACCTTGTGCTCCAGGGCTGGTTGCCTCACACAAGTCCACACACTATTCATGCTAAATGAAAGATGTAGGATTCTACCATGCTACTGGATCATGGGTTGATGCACAGGGCTCTCCACTTAGGAGTAAAGTGCAACCAGCCTACCAGTTTCTAGCCAAGGACTGAATATCCAAAGGGAGAAAACAACTAGAAAACAATCTTGTTTGAAACTGAAAACATGCATGCAAAACCATGGAATATAAAGAGCAAGCAGTAAAAGAACTGGGCTCAAAAACATTCAGAAAATCATGCAAGCAGATATGCAAAAATGAATGTTCTGTTCTCTGATCAGTCTAGTGCTCTTACATGGGGCACCAGAGTGGGGCACTGGACAAGTGCGCCGCTCTGGTGTGCCATATAGGTGCTCCCCAGAAAATCTAGATCAGACTGCAATCTGATCCAAAACTTGACCCAAAAAGAAGATGGGTAATCTATGCTAATGCAAGTTGATTCATGCGATTGTTAAGAGCATGATGGAATGCATCTGATCATTGCTATCTTATTAGAACATGATGATTAGTGGGTTCATGCAAAATATTCAAGCATGAAAAGAAAGACCCAACATGACATGCTAAAACCATGATCAAATCAAGAACATAAAAAGATTTCTCATGCAATTGATTATATCAAGAACATCTAAAGAACAGATTGCTCATGTAAGTAACTACATCAAGAACATAATAAAGGAAAGATTGCTCATGCAAGTAATGCAGTGCTCACTAGAAACAAACCACACATGCTATAATCAAAGCATAGATTTACATGCAGGGTATCTTGCAAAAAGGATAAATGAATCCAACACGAAATCCTCATGATGATTTAAAAAGAATCAGACCTATCATGGAGCTAATAGCATGCTATCCCATTGTAAAAGAACAAGAGGTTATTTGAAAGATAAAGGGCCTACCTTGTCCGAGGTGGATGTTCCTTCAAGAAAGAAAAGAAAGACCCAAGATAATAAGCTCCCTGATGCTTTGGAAGGGCTGGGAATACCTCTGGATGCAAGAGAAGAGAAAAACTCGAGTGCAAGTGGGTGTTTGCAGAATTCTAGAGGAGGCTATCTTTCAAGATGATTCAGCCCCTTCAAATGGTGGCCTATGGGGTCTATATATAGGGATTTCCCATGGGTAACTCCTAGGAAAACAAGGAGCCTCGTAAATGAAAAGCTTGGAAGAATCCATGGCATATTCGCTGGTAGAGGTAACAGCCGTGGGAGGTGGAAAGCCAGCGGCCCGTAGCCTGAGAAATGACTGGGCGCCTGTTATGTGCATCGGGTATGTGTGCCTAGCATGTGCGCCTGCTAGGTGTGCTAGGTAGATGTGCTAGCTAGGTGTGCTAGGTAAGTGTGCTAACTAGGTGCTCTCTCCTACCTATCTGAATTTCTAGTTGGGCTACGGGCTTGGTATAGGTTTAGGGTTGGTTCAAGGGTTAGCCACATCCAAAGCAATAACTGAAAAGCTCATCCATGGGTCACCTCAAAATCGAGGTGTCTACAGGTGGCGATGGCCACGAATAGATGTAGTGAAGTGCATCGGTGGTGGTGGTGTTTTTCGAAAAATAAGAGAGAGAGAGAGAAATGATGTGACATGCATTTATTGTTGCAAATGTCATAAGAGGGGACAAAGAGTGATGGTGATTTTTCTCTTTCCATTGATTGTCAAATCAACCACTCTTGCTCATTGAAGGCACACAATTGCGAAGACTATTTATTGTTTTGAAAATGGTAGATATTATATAATAAAAAACCTTGTTATGATTATCACCACTAGACAACATACAAAGTTCTTTTCACACAGCGATACCAAAATAAATAAGACAATTAACAGAGTACAGGCTCAAAATGAAACAAGTTAGTAAGGAGGATTAAAATTCAACGAAATCCTCCATAAATTGGGAAGCTAGAAGTTCTAAGTGACTTTGGAATTGTCATTCCATCTGTCCTACTCAGCATTTGCATTCAGCTTAGAAGTTCGAGTGTCCACCTCTCTATGAAGACCTAGATCAACAACGAGTGGCTGATCTTGGGCAGTGTGCTCCACATCCTAACTCTACTGCATGTGTCGAATATCAACAGCTGAAGAGGAGGCTACTGCTCCCTATTTAGAGTTATGTAACGACCCTCAAGTCGCTACTATTCAACCAAGTTATACAATTTCATTTTTCTTTTTATCTTTTTATTACAATTAAAATTATGTTAATTATATGGCTAGGTCTAAGTACACTCAACAAAAATAAATCTAATAAACAACAGTAATAAAACTAAACTAAACATTCACTAGAATCCCTAATGTGTGACAGCGTGTCTCCTCCTATGTACATTAGTAACCAACAGTTCTTACTCCTATACCTACCAAAACAAAAATCAAAAGCACACATGAGTGACCACTCAAAACGGTCACCCAGCACACACCCTACCTAAAAACTCAGCACACCACTCCAAGGAAGTAGGCATAACTACGTCTCATGCAAACAAGCACAGACATCCCACCTGGATGGTGCAACACCGCAACGGGTAATCCACTATTGCCCAGCAGGCAACAAAAATCTCAAAACCATGCCTTTAAAACCATTATTTTCTTTTCCTTTTAAAACATTATGCATGCTCTTTAAAATCCTTTATGCACACTTAAAATGGCCACTCTTGCTAAATGAAGTCCAAAAGCCACACAAGCTGATCCCACGCACTCTTTGGGCGGACCAGACAATAACGGTGTTTGAACGCTCTCCATAGCATCTAAAACACCTACAACAATCACAAAACACAAGTTACAGAGCCTCTACTCTGCACCACACGGTCCCCTCTGGACCCAAGCAACAACATCAAAGCAATGGAGCCACAACTCTCAAAACACAAGGTCACATAGGCACAACATCATGGTCTCCTGTAGACCAAAACCATTGAACCACTTCTCCAAAACACCATGCTACACTGGCACAGCACCACGACCTCCACTAGGCCCAAAACCATAAGCAAGCAACATCTCGTACTGCTTGGCGCCAAGCAGTCAACACTGGTCACAAGTAGTCCATCGAGGAGAGACCACAGTCGCCAAGCAATCAACACTCGTCACAAGCAGTCCACCGAGGAAAGACCACAGCGTCTGCACTGCCACGAACAGCTACCCTATGTAGAAGTCTATCAGTCTTGTAGTCCTACCACCTATAGGGACCTCACAAGCTAACCCCACATGGGAAAGCTGCTCATCCCAGCTGGGCAAGCTGTTCTGTCACACATGACGAATCATAGGGTACGCCCATTGATGTCCTCAACTTGGTACTTGAGACAACAGGAACGTCATACCTACACTCGAACGGTACCCCAAACCACAAACCACAAAACTCAGCAAAACATATGAACCTCAACTTAGCCAATAGCTCACGACCCTAGAGGAAACATCCATCCTTGAAGGTCAGTCAAAAGCCACGATCTCTTGGTCCTGCAAAACCACAAAACACTCAAACCTCAAACTAAGCAAACAGTCCACGACTCTAGAGGTATCACTCATCCTTGGAAGCCAGCTGAGAGCATCAGCCTCTTGGTACCCAGAAATCCTTTATCAAAATCATTTGCAAACCTATGTATTTTCACTTTCTAAAAACCCTTTTGGAAAACTATTTCGAAAATCATTAAATAATCTTTCAAAATCTCACAAAACATTGTGCCCATAAACGGTACCAAACCAACCTAGAAAACCACAATCCAAAACATAGCCTTGACAACTTCTTTGTCAGGCCTAGAAACCACACCTTGGGAGCACCTGAGTTCTAGAGTACCTCGCTCGACCCACGACGACAACCCAAGCAAAACACCCAATACAGCAACAACAACACCTCTTGGGGGATAAAGACCACCTAGGAGAAGCCGCACTACACGTGAACCTCACCCTAAGTAGACATCTCGCAACCTTAAAGGCATGTCCCCGCCCTATGACCAGTCAGACACTTAGGTATCTTAATTACACCATAAACAATGCCTAGAACTCTAAGTTCTGGAGCAAGAGTGTAAGACACCTACTAGCTCAAGTCCCTCGAGAATACAGTCAAATCCAAGTCAAACACTCACATAGTGTCATTGAATATCTCAATCAGCACACTTCATACAAAACCACACAAGTCCTACACCTAGGGATAATATTATGATCCCTAAAGTCCATTCTAAACTAACTCGGATAAGGCCTATTATCTCTAAATCATATCATCTTTTATTTTACCCATATCCCAGGTGAACTTTTCCTAATTCATTTTAGGCCAACCCTACAATCATTCTAATGATTATTTTAATCATTTATGTCATTATAATCATCACCCTAAGATTAATATATATATACACACCTATATATATATACATACATATATAATCACACACACACACACACACACATATATATATATATAATATCTAAGTATAAGGGTCCAGGTCTAGTTCGACATATGAAACATAATTGATCAACTGAATGAGGACTCAGGGGACCAATTCGGTAGATCAAAAGGAAATGATCGACCGAAATCCCCTGATCTGACATGCCAAACATGACTGATCGACCGAACTAGGTGCAGCGTCAACACCCATGACCCAAAATGGCAGATCAAATAAATTCAATCAACCAAAATAGGAGTCAAGGAGACATTCTGGAAGCAGAAAATGGCATACCAAAATAATTTGGCGTACTGAACCCAGTGATCCTAGTACACCCAAAAATGGGACCTAATGTTCTAACCCTGTAAACAAGCTACCAAACTACACATGTAATATATCAAAATGAAGATCTCGACGAGATCTTCCAATCCAGACAAGAAACACAGAGATCCATTGGACAGATCTCAAGAAATCACGAGATCTTCCATTCTAAACAAGAAACACAGAGATTCATTGGACGGATCTCAAGAAATCAACAAAATACCACAAAGGGGTGGTATTTACCCCACACAATAAATACGGTCATAAATGACCCACAAATGTACAATAAATTACTAAAAATTTACTACAAATATGAGCACACTATAATGCACCTATGATTCAAAACTGGAACCAAAAAGAAGCCTACGGGGTATTTACTTGGCACTGAAGACGACGACGACGTAGCGGCACACCTCCTCCACGAGCTCTGTGTCTCCTCCTCCTGGCGACGGTGGCGGCACGATGACAGTGACAACGATCTCCTCCTTTGGCCATCTCTTCTTTTCTCTCCCTCACCCTCTCATCTCATCTCCCTCTCACTCTCCCCGTCTCTCCCTCACTCTCTCTCTCCTTTCCTTAAGAAGGAACAGAGGAGTGGAAAGAAGAAGAAGAAGAAGAAGAAGAAGGAGAAGGGGAAGGAGTGGGGCTCGAGAGAAGAGAATGAAATGAAGAAAGAAAAGAAAGGATGGAAAGGAAAGAAAGGAAGGAAGGAAGCCATAGTACAAGACCAAATCATGTGACCTTCCATGTCCATGTGACTTGTGCAACAGAGACCAGCCATCCACATGTGCCAATAAATCTCCATGATCTAGAGCAAATCCTCAAAACTTCCATGAGGGCAGGCATAGCACCACAACCATACAACACTAAGAAGGCTAGAAACCCACTAATCTAGGTGTAGGACACTGCGAAAGCTACGTTTTACACTGAATGCAGGGGACTCAACATCTAACGACCTAGAACTCCATTAAAACATTTGGCTAAAACACCACTTCCAAATCTGGGTTGTTACAAGTTATCATTATCTAACCAATAGGCAGTTAAAGACAAAAGATCAAGAAAAATTGAGTTAATATCTCTATAGTTATTACAGAATATAATATTGTTGTGATGTAACCAAAGGGTTCAAAAAATAGCTTGAATGAGGGTGTTCCAACACTTGAAGCTAATATTAAATTTGAGATATTTTTCAATGTAAAAGCTTAAGCTAAGTTGAACTTTGATAACCGATTATTAACGTTATGTAGAAAAAATTCCATAAAGTATTAGCAAAGGAGCAATGGAAAAAGCTGTGAGTTACAGATTCTAAATGATAGCCATAGCATTCGGAGTATAAGGGGCCAGTCAACCCCTTTTATTTAGGTTGGCACAAGACAAATGAAAATCTTCACTTTAAGTGATGTTGCACTTTTCTAGATCTTAGTTTTGAATGGTAAACTGAGACCTTCGTCATTTAAAAGTTCATTGCAACTTTTGACAGAGAAGGCATTGGATTGGGTAAGACGTCAAGAAATAGACTTCCTTAAGAGAATGAGGCACAGAGTTAATGACACTATCCAGATGTAGGATAATTGACGAAGAAAGACTCAAATGCAAATAGAATAGATTCGCCCCTCTGGCTTGAAAAGATGAAATCATCTTGGCCAAAATTCATTTTTTGCATTTTACAAGTGAAAAAAGTTCTAAGTAGACAAGTTTTAAGGGAGTATGGCCTATCCACCTACTTTTCCAAAAAAGAGTAGAGTTTCCAACATTAACAACATAACAGCATAAGAAGCAGAACTTCAATTCCTTCCATTTGGGGGACGCATGATTGGATGATACGTTGAGAATTGCCCCAATATTGTTGTTGGCTAAGTATCTACACTTTAAAAGCCTACACCATTTTAGATTTTCCCTGTTAGTGAAAAGTTTCCAAAGGAGCCTGCATTTTGAGGTATTATTGAAGATACTTATCTTAATAATGCCCAAACCATCCTAATGCTTGTGTCGACAGACATTGTACCACTTTACTCGATGATATCCTCTACTATGGGATAAAAAGGAGTTTCATAGGAGTCATGTATGAATTTTATCAATTTCCTTAATAACTCTGGCTAGAAGGTGGAGAACTGAGAGATGGTAAGTATAACAAAGAGAGCAGAGTTGAGCAAGGTAAGATGACCCTCCAAGGAGAGACACCTCCCTTTTCGACAGTCAAGTTTTTCAGCTTATCCAGGATAGAGGCCCAATCATTGAAAGAGGCATTTTTGAAATGAAGAGGGAGACCAGGATAGGTGATGGGGCGGGGGGTCTGTGCATAGCCTAGGATCGAGCTAATTCTCATAGAGAGATCATTGTTGATCCCAGTGCTAGTAAGAGAATACTCAAGAAAGTTGATCTTTAATCCAAAGCAAGCTTGAAAGCAACATAAAATGCACTTGAGATTGATAAGACAATCAACAGAAGGCTCAAGGAATAAAAGGATATCATCTACAAATTAGATGTTAAGGGCATCAGAGCCATTATGAGGAAAACTAATTCCTCTATTAAGGTTGTGATTTTTACCAAGACATAGCACCTATTGAGAATGTAGATAACTAAAATGAATGATAATGGGGACAGAGGATGCCCTTGCCTCGACCATTGGATGAACTGAAATGGCCTTTAAGAGTACCATTAATCATAATCAAAAATTTGACAGTAGAAATACACATTCTAATCCAAGAGAGCCATTTATCACCAAAGCAATAATCCACCAAAACTTTAAGAAGAAAGTTCCAATTGACATTATCAAAACTTTTCTCAAAGTCAAATTTAATCATTACCTCATTAGTGTGGATGGAATGTAGCACATCACTACAAGAAAATTGAATTTTGCAAGGACACATGTCCTTGCAGGGTCCTTGCTAAATCCTCGTTAACGACTATTGTGAGGACATTGCGAGGACAAACTATCTTCACAAAAAAAAATCGTTAAATCAATATTACGATGAGATATGCTCACATTGTACTCGAGAAATGATAGTGAAGAGATTGCGAGGATGGGAGTCTTCACTATGTCCTCAATATCTCCTTGCAAAATGCTCGTGCAGTGCTCACTAAAGATGGAGAAGATTGTCGTTCCAAACATAACGAGGACATGAGGAGGAAGTGCCCTTGTCATATCCTCACTAGTTCTAGAAATAATGCGGACATGGTGAGGAATATCTTCATTATTCCTAGTACAAATGACTAGATTAGCGAAGACTTGGCGAGGACGCATCCTCCTAATGTCCTCGCTAATTCTAAGTAGTAAAAAAAATAAATCAATATCATCAATGATTAAAATTAATATACCTACTAAAATGACATTAAAATGCAGTCACAAATATACTAAATTACACATAAATTTCACATCCACAAATTTTATAAAAAAGTATTAATTAATATTACGACAAACTTTTACATATCCATTTGTTCATAACATTGAATATAATACAACAATGAAATGGTTTTACTACTCCAATCAAATGATATAATACAAGTCATTTTCTTCTTCTACTGACTTGCTTTCCTTTACCATTTAAGGAAGATGTATGGAAGAACGACAATCACGTGTATACTCCTCGTAATCCTCCTCATCGTCATTCGACAAATTGACTTCAAGCTCATCCTCTCATCTTCTGATCATGAAAAACACATTTACAATATGTTATGAAGGATAATGATTATATTATAAACATGAATTCAACATGACAAATGCATATCAAAAATTTTAAAACTAAATAAAACTTTATCTTTCAAGTCGATCGTCCAAAGCATGTATTTCATTCCTTATTTCTAAACGTAGTTTGGCACGTAAACCCTCCCCCAATGTAGTTGCCATCTCAGACAACTAGAAACAGAAGAAATCACAATCAAGTGGAGCAGAAGCCTGAGTCGAGGATCCATACTACACAATAGAAGCTGCGGAAGAAACAATAGTAGACTCTTCTAAGTAGTATGAATCATGACCACTTACTTCCTTAATGAACGACCCATGTTCCTTTCTGTCGAAACTTGCTTCTAAAGTTTCTTGTCAAAGACTGAGTATTCAATGACATTATCATCTCTATATTTTTCTTGGTATAAAAAGGTGTACCAATCCTATAAAAATCAGCAGAAGAAGTTAGTTAGATATGATATAAAATAGAAGTGTATATTATTAAAGCAACTTTAATTCTAGCCATGATTACTTACAAGTACATTCTTCACAATCGGTGTTGACCAGGCCTGTTCTAACCATAAATATAGTCACACCAAATAGGGATAGAGAGAGAGAGAGGTAATTTTTAGCATCTTGTTTTGTATTGAACAATTAGATTTGTTCACTTCTTTTGTTATGACCACATTACACGTGCCTTGCTTCCATAATATTTCAAATCTAGCAGAAGTTTGAAATATGTGTTGCACATTCAAATGAAAATTATTACATAGACTATATTTGCAGTGACTTTAGTTTATCATGCTATAAGAAAGAAAATCAAAATTGTGATAATAAAATGGACGAATGTATAACAAGTAGAATGTACAATAAGATTATAATCCATGACAAGATAGACATGTATTAAAGGTAAAAATCCATGATAAGATGATAATTGTGGATTATAGATAAAAATGTGGATCAAACAAACAAAATGGAACTACACTAGAATATTAATAAAATAACAACATAATGGGCAAGGCAAAAATACAAATACAATGCCCATTCTTTTTGGCAGATTTGAAACAAAATACGAGTGATGAATCTATGTCGGCTCAATCTACAAAATGTTATAATATGGCTTAGCAATATGACATTTGACAAGAAAAGACGACATTGTAGAGATAACAGCTGCCAATCAGAATGCTATAATATATCTTAATGGCCAATATAGCAAGTGCCATTTCACAAGAAATGACCACCTTGCCAAGTGAGAGCCACTAATAGATTATAATGATACTGCAAGTTTTGAGCTGAAAATGGTTTAGAGGTGATGCATATAATATAAGTCACAAAGACACAAACTTGCTCTAGAGAATCATATTTCACGCAAATGTTAGCAAGTGAGTTCGAACTTTAAAAAATGATAATAATCACTTGTAATAGGCAATTAAATTGTTGAAGAAAGCATATATTTATTACTAAAATTAATTACATTGGAGGGGTAGACTCCATGGTCAAATAGGTTATGGTAATAATGTAACAAAAAACTAGCAGAAATGCAGGGAAACCAAAATTGTATCACAAGCAAACTCCTAACAAAATTCTATGAGTGACTGTCACCAACATCCTCTGAAAGCAAACTAGCACATGAGGATACATGAGCATAAATATGGTCATCTTTAGAAATATGCAAAAACATTTATTGGAGTTACAAAAAATATGGTTGTAACTCACAAATTGAGATTTTTACATCTCTAGTGTTAGGTGTAGAAGATAGATGTAGAAGATAGATGCACAAGATGTTAATGCATTAATATCACCAACAACGAGAATTTGCATTTCAATAAACTCTGGGACTTCAAATCCTAAATAAGTTGCAGCTATCATAGACAAATTTTAGCATAGATGATCACAATTTTCTGGAACTAGACAAGGTAGCACTATGATCACATCTTTTAGGACCAAATAGGGTAGATTGTATGACAACAAATCTTTTGGAAAACCATGAGTCGAGCACAAGAAGGATAGGCATGGGGATAAAATGAACAAACACATAAGAAATGGGAATTTCTAAAATAGAACTAGACCAACTTCTATATATAGTCTACACGGTCATTTGGTAGGTAGTCTGTAGACTCTATTGTGGGGCATTGAGCATATGGCAAGGTGCCTTGATCAAAAAGGTGCCAAGTACGCTTGAACACCTCAATGGATGCTCTCAAATAACTTCGTCATTTTCCATACACATGCACAAAGAGTGGGCTGACCAAGATTTGAGGACCTAAAGGGTGATTTTGTAGTTGTATTTGTGGGTGCAAATGTGAATTGGGAATTTTCAAGGCTAAAGTAGTCATTTATGCTAAACTGAGTCACTTGTAACCATGGTGCAACTAAATCTGTATCAATAAATTAATGATCAAGTAGCATGAGAAGCTTTTGAGATTACACAAAGGGTGATTTGGTTGCTGGGTTTGTGGGTACAAGTGCTAACTAGGAAGTTCAAGGCTAAAGTAGTCATTTTACCTAACCTACCTCAGTGTTGCAATTAAAATTGTATCACTAAATTAATTATCAAGTAACTCGAGAAGCCATTCAGATTACTTTGAAATGCCAAGGGGTCAAGTCAATTTTTGGAACAAGGGGGTTTTGTAATGAATAGATGGAAACCTTGGTTAGATGGTTACTTTTAGTTATGTTCTTATCTTCGTGATTAAAGGGTTTGTATGTAGACGTAATCATAAATAGTATAAGGATAAATTGTACATAGGATTCTATGAACCTGCTTGATTTTCTAACTTGACTGTTTCATGAGTTGGAGCTTACCTATTGGGAAAAACTAAAAAACAATTGCATACATAGCTAGAAAAACAAATTATCCCAATGATGAGCCAGAATGCATTAAGAAAAACAAAATAAGAATTTTTCTTACCTTGTAAAATCTAAATTTTAGACTACCAATGGAACAAAAAAAAGACAGATTCAGGCTTATGGGAAGAGGAATGTAATATGTAAAATCTAGATCTAATGTACGTAGTGAATGTACATAGTGAAATTTTTCTCTGAGCAAAATAATAATAATAATAACAAAGCCTATTTTTCTCATGTAAACACATCGATCTTGAAGTCACTTAGTAGCAGGTTCCTTTGGAAGATGCTCATGTTGCGACCACCAAAATCCTAGCCCAATTAAGCCCACACAAGCCCATTCAGGCCCACACTAGTCCACTCTGACCTAATTAAAATTAAAACCAAACAAAACACATTTAAAATATTTAAAATCCAATTAATTAAACAAAAACCCTAATTCAAGTCAAAATCAAATAAAATCCACTTAAAATCCAATTAATCAAATAAAAACCCTAATTCAAATCCAAATTAAATAAAATCCAATTAATCAACCATAAACCCTAATTAAAATCCAAAAACCCTAAATTAAAAATCAAAACACTAATTAAAATCCAAAAACCCTAAATTAAAAATCAAAACCCTAATTAAACCATAAACCCTAATTAAAACATAAAAAACCTAAGTAAACTCAAAACCATAATTAATTAAATCCAAAACCCTTATAAAAACACAAAAACCCTAAATTAAATCCAAAAAGCCTAAATTAAAATTCAAAACCCTAATTAAACCATAAAACCTAATTAAAACACAAAAAATATAATTAAAACAAAAAAGCTCTAATTAAACCAAAAAACTAATTAAAATCCAAAACCCTAAAACTAAACTAGTAAAAACCCTAAAATAATTAAAACTCTAACTTAAAACTATAATTAAACAAAATCAAAAAATTTAATAATCAAAACCCAAAAATCCCTAAAAATCCCAAAATAGAAATCTAAAATAACAAAAACCCTAATTTAAAACAAACCAATTAAACCCTAAATTACAAATTCAGAAATTAAATTAAAATCACAAAACCCCAAATTAAAAACCTAAAAGTAAAACCCCAAAACAAAAGCCTAAGATAATTAAAACCTAATTTAAAACCAATTAATTAAACCTTAATCATGAATTTAATTGAAATCATAAACATAAATAAAAGCCTAAACCTAAAACCCAAAATCCATTTAAAAATCTTTAAAAGAAATCCCAAAAACAAAAAACCAAAAAATTTAAAAAACCCTAAGCCCAATTTATAGCCCAATGTCCAATTTAAACTCTCAATCAAAAACCTAATAAACATCCAAAATTAATTCCGACGAGCCCATGATCTTTGGCGATAATTCCGACGACCAATCCCAACAATTCCGGTGGTCAATCCCAAGATCTCCGACACGCATCCTCCTCCCGCAAGATCTCCAGACTATCCCCCTCTGTCATGCTCCCAATCCAACAACAGCCAGGCCTTGCGAGGAGGATCGACTATGTGGGGGAGCTCTGCCAGAGTTTAAGCTTCACCACCGACAATCCCGACATCCATCAGCATCGAGCCTCTCCCAGCGCGCTTGACCCTCCTCCTTCCGAAACCCTGGCGACCAAAAGAATCCCCAGAGATTCCCAGATCCGGGGACTTCCTTCTCGAGCCACTTTTTCTGCAACTAGAGCCTCGCCGAAGCTACGTCCAGCAGTCGCCGTCAAGTTTCACCGGGAGGACAGCCACCTCATAGTCAGGTAACCTTCTCTTTTAGTTTAAATCTTGCATTTGTTTTAGGTCCCTTTAGACCCTTTCATTCCCCTAGATCATGTCGCAATGGGAAAATCCCCTTGGCTACCATCGTTTCCAACGCCGGGGGTGGGTTCACCACCGTCAGCGAAGCCAGTGGCCCCCTAGCTCCGGGAAGAGGTCCCTGAGATCTCTCCTCTCCTTTCCTCCTCCTTCGTAGATTCCCTTTGCCCCAAAGAAGCCTCCCGGAGCTCCCATGCCCTGGGGGAGATCCTCTGGCCCCCCGTGGACTCGCTACCCTGTCGTCGTCGCCGCAACATCGCCGACCACCACTGAGGAGATCCCTAGCACCACTGTAACGCCCTGTCACTCACCGTCACCTCCAAGGGCTCCACCGCATCGCCACGCACCCCACTTGGAGGCCGCGTAATTGACTTCAAGCCCAAAATGCCACCCCAGCCTCCGTCGTAGCCTCCTCCGGCGTAGGGGATGGGTGGACCTCCTCAGGCCATCCCAGCTATCAACGACACGCCCGGGAACCTCCTCGCGTCCCCGGATGCTTCCCCGACCTCTGCCCAAGCTTGGCCGTCGCCAGAGCGCCGCTGCAATCACGCCGTCACCTTCCCCGACGCCGACAAAGCACCTTGCTGGAGCGCGAGGTGGGGGGAGAACCTCAGGCCACCCCAACCTCTTTCGATACGCCAGAGACCTCCTCTGTGCCTCGTTCTAGCCTCCGGGATCGCCGCTCACCTCCCCCCGCCGTTGGGCCACCGCTGGTTCATTGCTGGAGTGATCGTCGAAGGGAGAACACCAGTGATCCTCCAGGGATCTTCAAATGGAATCTGATTGGGCCCAGACCATTTAGTTTTAGGTTTTTACTCTTAGATCCTTAGAATATTTAATTTAGGTCCTTTTTTTTTACCTTTTACCCCCTGCAGTTTTAAATTACTTTCTATTCTTTTATTTTCTCCGCGAAAATTGCAAATAATCCCCTACATATTTAGTTTTTTTATCTTTCTTATGTTCATGCATGTTTTATCATACTTAGGTCCCTAAGATCATATTTTTACCACACTTAAGTCCTGAATATTTGCATTTGGCCCCTCAAACATTTTAAAGTGAGTTTTCCCTGTGAAATTTACATTCTGAACCTTGAAAGTTTTTAAAATCACACTGATCATCCTTAAACTTGGATTTTTATCACATTTAAGTCCTGAGCTTTTGCAATAACCCCCAGAATTTTTGAAAAATGAGTTTTCCTTGTGAATTTTACATCCTAGACCCTAATAAATTGCATAAATACACTGATCAATATCAAATCCCATTTTTTATCATATTCAGGCCCTA
The DNA here is from genome assembly GCA_024699735.1 of Posidonia australis. Lineage (NCBI taxonomy): Eukaryota > Viridiplantae > Streptophyta > Magnoliopsida > Alismatales > Posidoniaceae > Posidonia > Posidonia australis. The sequence goes on from JAMKQA010031634.1 coordinate 15,369, forward strand.
TAATTTTTGTACGTAAGTCCCTGACGCTTTAATAAACAATTCCTGAGCCTAGAAAATTTACATATAGGCCTTTAGATTAGTTTTAAATCCATAATTTAGGGTTTTAAATGTTTTCTTACATATTTTTGATATTGTTCACTTATTGCATTTCATATCTTGCATTTAATCATAGATTCCATTTAAAAATTATGTTTTCACTATGAATTGACCCTTAGCTTCACATTCTGATCCTATTTGCAATTATGTGTGAATTTTACACTTTAGACCCTAAGCTTTCAGGAAATTACCCAAATACAATTTTTCACACATCTCAGTGCCACATTCATGTTTGATCCATCATCTGCATGTTAGAATAGAAGTCATGAATACATTTTTAATCCAAATTGTCATCCTTTTGTGAACTTTGCATTTCAGTCTTCATGTTTGTCCTTTACTGTATTTACATCATTTCATGGTTTTAAGATCTTATCCTTTTCACATTTCTTTCACAAATAACCTCTTCTGGACATTTGACACAATTTTGACATAACTTAGACCATGCATCATCCCTATACTTGCATTTATCACATATGGCCATGAAAATGACAAAATTGCCCCTATGTCTCTAATTCATGTGCATGCATTTTAGTTTTCGCACTCAGCCTTACCTAACCCTTGTCCAAGCCATCCCTTAGCACTTTTAACACGTTTAGTCACTTATTCATCCATTTCATATGGTTTTCATCACATTTGCGCATCAGTCTTTCCTTTTTAAGTGAGTTTGCATTTCATGTGTTTCTTTATTGGATTTTTTCTCCACTTTGTTTTCAGAGTTCCTTGCCCTACATTCGATCTGATTCTCTTTAATCCTACATTTTGATTTTTTTTGATTTGATTTGGATTTCATCGCCCGAGGGCGTACACGAATTGACTGAAAGGCCCATATTGGCCTATTTGCGGATTATTCCTCCCTTTTGATTTTCACAACTTTTTTCACCATTTCGAGGACTTAGGTTGATCCCACTTTTTTCCTTTTTGATATCAGTTTGGTTATCCCAAACATTCTGTCCAAAAACACCTTAATTTTATGTGATTTTCTTCACATGTGGGCGTTTGTCTATTTTATGTGGGTTTCTTCGCAATTTTCCCATTCAGGTCTCCATGGTGTTTTCTACGCTTCGAATAATTTGGGTCTGTTATATTTTTGATCCCTTTGACACTAGTGTGATTTACTGAGTCTTTATTTGCAGAAGCATCGTCATTTTATGTGAATTACTTCACATGTCTAAGTTTGCCCGTTTTATGTGGACTTCTTTGCAATTTTTCCATCCAGATTTCTACAATGTTTTTCATGGTTCTGCTGACCTAAGTTGTTTGCATTATTGATTTTCTTGATGCATGTGTGGTTTTCTGAGCCTTTCTCACTAAAAACCTCGTCATTTCATGTGATTTCCTTTGTCGTGTCATATTTTGTGATTTCATCTTTCCATGCAGATTTCTTTGTAGTTTTCGCATACCATCTTGCACATCCATTCGGTTTTGTATTGGCATTCATATTAGCTTGTTTAGAGCATGATCTAGGCTTAGCAAGCATTCATCCATCCTTTAGCAAGCAATTTAGACTAGAAATACAGAGTTTCTTGGGCGTACGAGGGTGCCTAACATTTTACTCGTGCGTAATAGGAATCCCTACCCATCATCTAGTTAGCAGACATCTGGCCTTCACATTTGCATCTCACGCATCCGATCATTTGTGGTTTTTCTTGTCTTTCCCTTAAAAGACTAGGTGGGGACTCCTTTTCTCTTTTATTTTATCCCATCTTGCGCCTTCGCCATCTTGGCATGGCTGTGATCTCCTCCCTCTGGCGCGACTCCGCACAGGACTCCCAGGCTAGCATGGTCACAGAACTGGCTACTCCGCTGGGGAGTATAAGATTCCGACTTTTAGGGTAGCATTTTCCGCTTGCTTTGGCTTCATAGGTTTGATTGCTTGCTTTGTTTGTGATTGTTTGTTTACTTAGCATGCTCATTGCACTTTCTTTCACACACTTGTTCTGTCACTGCACACACATGCTATATATCTTGCATTTTGATGTGATGGATGTTTTCCTTTTACAATCATGATACCACGACACTTGCACATGCCATGATCACGCATTTTGCTTGTTCTTTGTTGCTTGCTTGTCTTACTTGTGTGTTTTCTTCCTCTTTTCGCACTTGACATGCCTAGGAGAGAAGAGACATGTTTGTTTCCCCCTTCTGGTTAAAATAAAACACACAAACTCAGAGAACAATTAATAAGGAAAAACTAGCGACCAAATCGAGCTCTCCCCTTGGTTAATAAAATGCAAGTAAAAAACACAAAAGCATATTACATGATTGATCATATAGGGCATGCATCTTCTCCCTTGAGTCCACCTATAGTCCGCGAAGGGAAATTCTAGTAACCTGTTCTATAGCTTTCGCGTAGGACGTGTTGCTAGTTTGTCCCCTCTCGTCCAGGGTCGTGTCGGTGTTAGTAGAGGGTACAGCTCCATGCTACTGCCATAGATGAGGCCATCAACGCACCACCCGTTCACCGCCTGCGCTTTGGCCAAGATTTAAAGCAGGGACCTTTACTTTCTAGCCTGAGTCGAAGACCTATTTACCCATGTGTGATCTCGAAGTAGACGACCTCCGAGGAAACACTTAATTGGTAAGAGAGAGCATGTTAGTTGCATTCATAAGCATGCGTGCCATTCATGCCACCCTAATAACATTGCATATGTGTCTTGTTTTACTCATATCAGGTTTCCCTGGATCTTGTTGCTCTTTGGCAGGTCATTGTGCGAGTTCCTTTGCCGGAGCTCGAGAGTCCTCGTTCTCTGTTTACCCATTGGTGATAGATTTCGATCATCCTTTCTCGAGCTACTCATCACCTTCGACGATAGCTCATCCTAGGGTCCATCCTTTGTCCTACCGCAACAGTCCGATTCTCACTCATTCCCGTTCCACCATGGCCCAGCACTTTGGTGAGCCTTTGACTTCTGCTGCTCTGGAGGTGACTGCCTCCTTAGTCCCTCCTTTGACAGTGACCTCTTTTGCCTCTGTCACTCTTCCCAACAACCAATCCCTGATGATCGGGAATCCCTCAGGTACCGAAAACTGGCAGGCTCACACCACTGTGGAGCTGGTCATCAAGGTCGTCGGTGTGACAGCCGCGTGCATTCTGGAGACCTCACCCCTAGCTTATCCCCTAGTCGGATCTGTTACTTTTGACACCTAGCCGTTTTCAATGACACCTTTGATAGGATCTCTTTCTGCCAAACAGTCTGGAGTTCAGCCTCCTCTTGGATCCCCCATGCCTTTGACCTAGACCTTCGGTGCTGCCACCGAGGGGTCCCATATCCTTGAAACCCCGTAGTTTCTTAAGCTTGCTCAAAAGCTCCGAAGCATGGGCTTTTGTATCATTCCAGCTCCTGCTGCTCCCCTTGCGGGTTCAGAGGTCCCTCTATCGCCTCCCTTTGCATGTCATGATGCACCCACTGCACCACCTCCTCAACCATCACCCCGACTCCTCATAGCATCGGCGATGGCAAGATTGGCTCCGCCTACAGCGCCCCCACTAGTCACTGCACAACATACCTCCCATGCACCTAGTGGCTAGTCTCTAGGCATGGTAGGGGTGCAGCACCCTCAAGCCTTAGTCCCTGGATCTATCCCAAGACTGCAACTGCACCCCGCTTCCACCACACATCACTTAGTTCATCATACATCTCCCTCTCTCTTCTTGCATCAGAACTAGGTTTCCGTAGATACCCCATAGCAGTTTACACCAACGCACGGGTACGTTGGCCATCGCACACTGACACCAACAGACGCGATGGTGGATCCCGAGGAGCACATCGGTGTGACCCATACGGCATATGCAGGACCCATCCCAATTGCACCACTCTCAACGGCAGCAACTTTGGACTCCCTCCATGGCAAGGTGGGTGATCTCAGAAGAGCACTTTGAGTGCAGGGAGGAGACTGCCAGTCTTACCAATTCCGGGACCTCTACTATTTTCCAGAGGCAACTCTCCCACCGAACTTCCAAGTCTCGGATTTCGAGAAATACGATGGTAAGGGCAGCCCTATTTTACATCTGAGGGCTTACTGCGGATATCTCACGCAGCTTCAGGCTAATGAGAGGTTGTTAATCTGACTCTTCCAGAAAAGTCTGACTAGCGCTACGCTGAAGTGGTTCACATCCCTAGACATGGCTCAGATCAAGACTTGGAATGACCTCGGCCAGTGTAGACACCCCGATTTTGAGGTGACTCATTGATAAGGCTCCAATTGTTGCTTTGGATGTGGCTGATCCTTGAACCAATCCCAAACCCGTAGCAAGCCCGCAGCCCAATTAGAAAACCAGACCAGTAAGGGAGAGCACCTACCTAGCACACTTAGCTAGCACACCTAGCTAGCACACCTCCCTAGCACACCTAGCTAGCACACCTCCCTAGCACACCTAAGTGGCGCATATAGTCGGCGCACATCCCTGAAGCACACCACTTCGCAGGCTGCGGGCTGCTGGCTTTCCACCTCCCATAGCTGTTACCTCCAGCAACGAATATGCCATGGAACCTCCCATAGCTAGCATGTTTTTCATATGTTTTGCTTGCTTTCTTGACCCGATTTGCTTCTTGGTTTTCCTCTGGTTTTCTTCCTTGATGCATTAGGAAGGCACAGATTTGTTTTCAGAAGTTTTCTTGCATTTTAGATTGCATTTAGGCATATAGAAAGCAAGGATGATAACTCGCTCAAGATATTAGATCTTTGATCTTATTGTGCAATATTATTGCATCAACACTTGACCCAGCATACGAGCGATATTTCTAAGCACTAGGACACACCCCTACACATCATGCACCAATATTTTAGAGACCACACGCATTTCCATGGCATGGCATATCACCCTCGGGCATACAGCAAAGGCTGCAAAGCCGACATTTCATAAGCAAAAGAGAAATCAATAGAAGACCGATTTATCAGGCGTACGAGGGTGTCTAACACCTTTCTCGTATGTAACAGGGATCCTTACCCGCATTTCTGGTTTACGTAGCCCCTTTTTATTTGTTTTGCATGATTTTCATGTTTTATGGTTTTCCTCGTCTTCCATTTTAATAGACTAGGTGGCGACTCTTGCATTTTTTTGCATTTTCTTCTTTTCTTTTTGCCGTGGCTTTGCCACTTTTGGCACATATATTATTTATTTGTGGCCACCCTCGACGACATGGTTACAAGAACTGGCGACTCCACTAGGGATAACCAGATCCCGGCTTCGTTTTGATTTCTCTTTTGCTTTGGCTTTTCTTGCTTGCTTTGTTTTTCCATGCCATGCTTTGCTGCTCTTTTAGTGGTGTCTTTTTGCATGCATTGCATTTGCTATGTTGTTCCTTTCCTTTTATACATTTGCCATGTTACCACTTTTGCACATATTTGTAACACATGTTTTCATTTATTTATTCATGGCTACTTGCATGTTTATTTGCCTTCTTGTTATGCCATGCCTAGGAGATTAGTGACATGCTTGCTTCCATTTTTGGCTAATGAAAACATAACAACCAAAATTATCAAATCTTAAGGCAAACTAGGGACAAATTGAAAATCGCCCCCCATGGTTTAATAAGCTTGCAAGTAAAAAACTTAAAGCATACTTTGCATACATCATATAGGGCATGCATCCTCTTTTCTCTAGGCTTACCTATACATTCTACGAAGGACATGTTCCGATGGTTCATCCTAATGGCTTTGGCGTAGGATGAAAAATCGAGCTTGTTCCCCCTTAACTGGGGTCGTGTCAGTGTTAGTAAAGCGGCACAGCCTACTGCTTTGGCAGAGGTCAAGGCTCCGAAAGCACCACTCGTTCACTGCCTATGCTTTGGCTAGGATTTAGAA
>JAMKQA010031635.1:0-25352 GCA_024699735.1 Posidonia australis
GCTGGAATAGTCCATCGCTCTTGATGCCGGTGTGTAATATTTGAATTCATGCTAAGACTTCTAAATCTTTTTCACGTTATAATATTTATGAAAATAAGCACAAATGAATAATCATCAAAATTAATGTTAATATTTCTAACAATAGAAAGTCTACATCAGGATACTACACTTATGTGGGCAGGAATCTGGTAATCTAGCGAAGCAAAAAGCAGAATATAGTATCACGATCTAGTTCAGAAGCTGAGTATCGTTCCATGTTACAGACAGCTTGTGAGACAGCCTGACTTAGGTCCTTCTTGTTAGAGCTTGATTACCCTGTAAGAACTCCCAGGCCATGTATTGTGACAATCAGACAGCGATCTTCATTGCAAATAATCCTACTTTCCACGAGCACACCAAGCATATTGAGATTGACTGCCATTACGTGCATGACTTGTAACGAAAGGAGTTATTTGTACCCCTTATACTCAGTCATCATAACAACCAACAGATATCTTAGTTAAAGGGCTGAGTATTTAGGGGGTTTGAATCTTTATGTAACAAGTTGGACATGATTAATATCTATGTTCTAACTTGAGAGGGAGTGTTAGCACTTAAGTGTATATTTTAGGCATGAGTTTTAGGTTTAGGCATGTAAATACTCTGTTCTGTTCCTTCGGTGGCCTTGCCCAACCTTCTGCTTCAGCTGTTAGACCATGTCGACGGTTGGACTGTCTAATTTCACAGTTCTCATGGCATGTTCGTCTTGCCTCCCATCAATGGATCATTGTTTCAGTGTCTCCATCATGTCATGTTTCTTGATGGATTGGTTTCGTACTTCTCCCTTGCTGTCCTCCTGATATCTTCGTAAGTCTCTCTCCCGGAAAAGACAATGTCGGTACGATCATGCCCAACGGATGGCTGTAATTTGACAAATGACGAAGAAAATATGCACGGACAAATAATTTCGGTTGAAATATTTCATGGGCCCTGATCTATGGCGTAAAGTTAAGTTGCTTGTGGAGCTAAAAATTGGACTCAATCGGCAAATGTTAGGTGGCTACCAACCGATGCACCAACCGGGGCCACCTAGGCCTGGAGAATTAAGTCACTGTTATTGAAGCTCAGAATTTGGCAGGAGATTAAGAGATCATATGCTTGTGTAGACATCCGTATCAATACGCTACACTAGGAGATATATCTTGATAATGCGATCCGGATGTATCATGGTGAAGGTGATCATCTGATGTAATTACTATGTTAAGATTATGTCCCACATTTGATGTGATACACCAACATCAATCGGATGGCTGTCCAGAAATATACATTGTCCCTGTACTTCAAACCAACTGAAAGGTAGCCTCAACAAACAACTTTGATTGATTTTAATTAGAGCTAATTTTGAAGTAGCCACCACTCACCAGCATTTCAAGTGGGCCTTTTGGAATCAGATTTCTCTGTAAAACATATATTTATTAGATATGTTACTTCAAAGTGACATGTCATGTATCGCATTCCTCCTTTTAGATTAACAAAAAAGGTGGTAGAAAGCCATAGGGACATTATTGGTTCACAAACTACATGCTTATAAAATAAAAATAAAAATAAAAACTATAAAAATATCAGTAAACATGTCAAGAAAAATATCAGAATACACAGACAGCAAGATTCTTGATCTAGATACCATTCTGACGACCGCATTTAGCGGTGACGACGACCCTGTGATGAAATACGTATCATTGCAATAAGTTTATTAACATAGATCGATTTCTTGCGTCTTGAATTGAAAGTAGAATCCAAGATTTTATATGACAGCACAACAAACTCGTAGCTACAACCTATACCTTTTTCTACACAAATGGATCATATATAAATCATAATCCATTCTTGCCAACAAAGCCAAAAACCACTCCAACACTGCAACCAACCACACTCATTCCAATTTCCATTCCCATAGAGACCATAGTGATCCCATCCCGTTTGCCCTCATCACATACATAACCGCCACCTCTCCCTCTCCCTCATCACATACATAGTGATCCATTGCTTGCTCTCCCGTTCATCCACAGATGAGAGACCACCTCAAGGAGAAGAAATTTGTGGGTCTACCCTTCTCCATCGGCTGCGTCTCCCAGTCGAGCGTCGAGGTTGCGGATGACCAACATGGCAAAAGCCAACCAGAATCAAATCCATCACCCAAAAGTCTTACCTTTCTCCTCTCAACTTCTTTGCTGCAAATCTTACGTGCAGTTTTCGTTGCTAACTTTGTCTGTTTTGCTTGCTGTGGTAATGAAGGCGAGGGACTCGATGAGATGGGCAATGGTGGGAAGTCCACAGCGAAGAACCCACTTGGGTTTGGATTTGTTCCTCTGCAGAGACTGATCAAGAGTTTCAAGGACCTGTCTCAAAAATTCTCATTTAGAGAAGAGGATGAGGAAGAGGATGATGGTGAGATGGCTGAAATGGAGATTGGGTTTCCGACAGATGTGCAGCATGTGGGTCATATAGGATGGGATGGTACTACCAGTAGCCTTACCAACATAAAAGGTTGTGATGGAGCTTCTACTCCTGCTTCCTCTTCTTCCCAGCCCTACTCTTTTCCTTCTGTTTATCTGAGGCAGTTTGAGCTCGCCATGGCTGCACATGCAGATGCATCTCACCACTATGTATGAATTGGGTTTTTTTTTTTTTTCCTTCTTTTAATCTCATATGTCTAGATTCTGCATCCACGGATTTTGAAAGACTAGGTTTAGTTTTATCTCTTATGTTGAGGTTTCACGACCATCACAAGCTTTTCTAATTTTGCTTGCAACTGTTCTATGGCGGCTTGTGTGTCCATGACACGTTGCTGCTGCTCCTTGTTGAATTCGATCGGGTCGTGTGTGTAAATTGTATAGCTTGCTATGATTTGAAGATCTTCGATTCTTTTGTTGTTGTTTTCTAAGATGATTGCTGAAATGTTGCTGTCTTATCGATGTGATGATGTTACTAGAGTTGATTGACATTAACCGGTGATAACTACAGTTTCTGAAAACACACAAGCTGGCGCCAGAAAAAGTTGTTTGCTCTGGGAAACATGTGACACAAAAATCCATGTTATCTTTTATTATACAAAAACTTTCTCCACTGGATAGAAAAGAATCATATGGATATGCTCTTGCTCTCTTTTCCATCCTTTGTCCTCATGTAATAAATGAAATGGCTAGATTTATATAAATTAATATAATATGAAATGGCTTTTGATAATCATGCGTGAGTAAAACAGAACTACTTGCACCCTTGGGTTAACTGTTGGGTTTCGAACACATTGTCCAATGGCTGCAACCTGCAAGATGAGCAATCAGGTGTGAATTGCGATTCAGATGAGGAACTTTTCAATAGTTGGAAATGCGAGGGAGTCTCATTTTTTCAGCAGACAAGTTTCCTCGCATTTAGTGTTTTATCTTGTTTGTTAGTGATTGTTGTGTCTTTGTCTCCATGGGAGTTTGGGAGTAGAAGACAAAAAATTTCACACTTTAAGACGAGAAAAGGTACCGTGATTATTATTTCTAGGGGTAGACCACAATGGCTTCAGGCATAAATCTCTTGTGCCACACATGTGTTTAAGAAAGATGATTAAGAACAAAGTTGATTGCTTTAATGTTTTTTTTTTTCTGTAAACGGTAATTTTTATGCATGTCTTAGTATTCGAACATGAGACCTGTGACGAATTTAAAATTCTCTCAACCACTGTGATAATGAGACATTGTCTTGATTGCTTTAATGTTACGAAAGAGCATCTGTTAAATCTTCTCACTATTTATTTTTAATATTCAGAATTTAAACTTGGATTCTCGCAAGCCAGTGAAGGCAAATGGTTTTTTCCTGTTTTCGACAGAGAGAATACGAGAAGCTGTCACTAGGGATCGAACCTAACAAGGGCAACGAAAAACCACACAGTCTTCATCCTAAAAAAGAAAATAAAAGAGAGCAATAATTACTGTTAAGCGATTCGTAGGAGAGAGTAATAGTACAAGAGAAGAAGAAAAGAAAGAACAATACACTACAAAATACAAGGATTTTACGTAGTTTGGTCGAAACGTACGTCCATAGTGATGAGAAAGAAAACACTTCAACTATGAATAAGAGTGAGTACAAGTTATGGAAATTCTTCGAAAAGAAACGATCAAAATCTTCATCCTAGAGAGAGTGGTTGGTACTAAAAACTCTCAAGAATTAGAAAATCAATTCTTTACTAAAATCCTAACACAATAATATATATATGGGGTAAAACAAATCTGTTTATAAGAAACCTTCCCGTAACGGACGTCCGTTCAATCATTGATTTCAAAACAGCAAGCAAGGCCGACATCTAGAATGGATGTTTGTTTTTCTCCTATGTTGAAGTAGTTCTTTAGCGGATGTCCGAAGTGGACGTCTATTTTTCTCCTATATTGAAACAGTGTCCCAACAAACGTTCGCAAAATCTCTGGAAGCATGCAACGATGGAGCGAATGTCTACCAAACTGTGCTGAGAAGTCAAGGCACGAACTCAACAAATCTCTATCTTGACTTGAATTCTCCCTTGCATGTAACACTCCTTTCTCCTCTACTAAGGCTTGCTTCTTCAAGAGTTACACCACCCAATTAAGTCGGAACAGAAATTAAACTTGATGGGTGGAAGAGACTTAGTGATCATGTCAGCCAGATTGTTTGTTGTATCAATCTTTATTACTTAAATCTCACCACATGCAATCACCTTACGTATGAAGTGGTACTTGACATTAATATGATTTGTTTTCTCATGAAACATCTGATCATTTGACAGGTGAATAGCACTTTGATTGTCTTAATGCACAACAATATCATCATGTTTTTAGTCGAGCTCAGTAAGCAAACTTTTCAACCATATGACTTTTTTGATTGCTTTTGCCAAAGTCATATATTCAGTTTCTATAGTAGGCAACACCATTGTAGCTTGTAAGATTGATTTCTAATTGACCGCATAACCTCTAATGGAGAATAAGTATCCCGCAAGAGGCCTTCTTTTGTCACGTTCACTTACAAAATTTGAGTTAACAAAGCTAAATAATTCTCCTCTATGCCTCCCAAACTTTAGACGAACATTCAAGGTACCACTAAGATATCTTTGAATCCACTCTACTACTTGCCAATGCTCTTTTCCTAGGTTTAACATATATCTACTCATTACACTGACAACCTGAGCAATGTTTGGATGAGTGCAAATCATAACATATATAATGCTTCCTATTGCACTGGAATAGGGAATGCGTGACATGTAAGCCTTCTCTTCTTCTGTTTGTGGAGATAGATCTGTAGAAAACTTTAAGTGTGTTCTAAGAGAAATTCTTTCTGACTTGGAGTTCTCCATTCCAAAATGTTGAAGAACTTTCTTCAAGTATTTTTCTTAACTAAAGTATAACTTCTTGTTCTTTTTGTTTCTATGGATTTCCATGTTAAGAATTTTCTTCAATGGTCTCAAGTCCTTCATCTCAAACTCTCCACTAAGTAAGGCCTTCAAGCTGCAAATCTCATGTTTATTTGTGACTGTAATTAACATATCATCAACATATAGAAGCAAATAGATAAAAGAGCTAGCCATCATCAAGTTTCTTTATGTAAATACAACTGTCATAATTACTTCTTTGGTAGTTGTGTGTAATTATGAAAGCATCAAACCTCTTATATCATTGCTTCGATTATTGCTTCAAGTTATACAATGATTTCTTTAGTAAACAAACTTGACGTTCTTTTTCTTCAACAACAAAACCTTCTGGTTGATTCATATAAATTTGCTCATCAAGTTCACAATGTGGAAAAGCCGTCTTTACTTCTAGTTGCTCCAATTCTACGTCATGAGTTACAATCAAAGCTAGCAAAATACGAATAGAGGAATACTTAATAATAGGTGAGAAAATATCAATGTAATCAGATGATACCTGACTATAGCCTTTAGCAATTAGATGAGCCTTACTTTGAATCAGTGATTCCATGTGTGTCCTTCTTCTTTTTGAACACTCATTTGTAGTCAGTACTCTTCTTACCTTTGGGTGGCTCAACTAAGGTTCAAGTTGTGTTCCTTTGAAGAGACTCCATCTCTTCATTCATGGAAACCAACCAAGAAGACAAATCATATGCAAAAATAGCCTCAGAATACGAAAAAGGCTCACCTCCGTCTTTGGTTTCTTTTGTCGCTGAAAATGCATATGCAATTGCTGACTAGGCATACCTTGGATTTGGCTTAGCTTTCCTCCTTGATTTCTCTTTAGTAATATTGTACGATTATTCTTCCACTACTTCATCCTCTTCATGCTCACCATTATGAACATCAATTACAACAGGCTGTGGATGCTCAGTTTCTAACTCTACCTATTTGGAGACACTTTCTTGAGAACCTGTATCATTAGAAGTAACAAAATCTTTCTTTGGAGATAACAAAGTTGATTCATGAAAGACAACATTTCTCTCTATTAATAGCCTAGGTGTCTTTGAGTTTGTACACCACAATCTATAGCTTTTCACACTAGAAGCATAACTCAAGAAGATACATTTTTTAACTCTAGCATTTAGTTTTCCATCATCATGATGAGTATATGCAGAATATCCAAAAAATTTTAATTTTAAGTAATCTATTGAAAATCAAAGGATGATGTTGGAGATCAGTTCACTAAGAAACAAACAGTAGACATAGCCTCGATGCAAAAGACTTAGATAGGTCTATATTTAACAACATGCATCAGGCTCTTTTCAATAAGAGTTCGATTCATTCGTTTTACCACATCGTTCTGTTGAGGGTTATAAGGAGTAGTATGGTGACACCTAATGCCTTCGTTGCTACAAAATTCATCAAACTATGAATTGTAAAATTCAAGTCCATTGTCTGTTCTGAGTCACTTAACTTTCTTTCCTATCTAAATCTTCATTAGAGTTTTTCACTGTTTGAAAACTTTAATGCTTCATCTTTGTGCTTCAACATGTAGACCTATACCTTCCTTAAAAAGTTGTCTATAAAAGACAGTATGTATAAAACACCTTCAAGGGATGGAACATGTGATGGACCCTACAAATATGAGTGAATATAGTCCAACTTGCTTTTAGTTTTATGGATACCTATCTTGAAGCTCACTCTTTTCATTTTTCAAAGTACACAATGCTCACAAAAGTCAAGTTTACCAGTACACTGGCCATTAAGGAGTTCCATTTTGTTCAACAATGTCATCCTCTTCTTGCTCATGTGTCATAACCTCAAATGCCACAATCTTGTTGTATCATCTTTAAGATTAGGTGACGATGATGTCACTGATGCACTAGAACTTGTGATTGTTCTTCTCTGTAGGATATACAGGCTTCCAATAGGCTTGACTTTCATAACGACTAGAGCTCATTTAGATACAGTCCAAACTCTACCTTCAGTCGAGTATTTCCACCCATTTGATTCAAGAGTGTCTAAAGAATTGAGATTCTTCACCAAATCTAGAATATGACGAACATTGAATAATGTCATTACTATGCCATCGTGTATCTTGACTTGAATTGTAACTCTTCCAATGGTTTTACATTATGAGTCATTTCCTATGAGCACGTCTCTACCATCAATAGAATCATAAGTGGAGAAGTAACCCCTGTCAGGGCACATATGATCAGTACAATCAAAGTCAAGTATTTATTTATTCTTGTATTTGCCTTCATTTGTAACAAGAAGAACAAAATCATCTAAATCATCATCGGCAACATTTGCATGGGCTATATCAAACTTACCTTGATTCTTGTTATCATTTTTCCTTTTTTCTTTGTTTTGTAGTTTGTAACACTCCTTCATAATGTGATCCTTTTTCTTGTAATAGTTGCAAAACTTAGATTTTGCCTTAGATTTTGATATAGGCCTGTTCTTATTGTTGTTGAACCCTTTTTCCATTGATATTTCTCTTATGCATAGGGCTTTATTGTTTATATCTCCCTCTTAGGTTAATTCTCTATCCATCAATTCTTTAAAGAATAAGGATTTCTTTACGTCTTCTAAAGAAATTGAATCTTTTCCATAGATGAAAGTCTCCTGAAAATTCTTGAAAAATGGTGACAAAGAATATAAAAGTAACTAGGTTTGGTCCTCATCGTTAAATTTGACATTAACATTTTCGAAATCAATAATAATAGAAGTAAACTCATTCATGTCGTATTTAACAAGCATGCCTTCATTCATGCGAAACAAGAATAGTCTTTGCTTCAAATGTAAACAGCTAGCAAGAGATTTCGTCATATATAGAGATTCAAGCTTTCGCCAAGTACTTGTTGCTCTTTCTTCATGAATAATCTTACGCAAAACTTCATTAGATACGAACAATTGAATTATGATCATTGCCTTTTCGTCGAGTTCTTCTTATTGTTCCTTTGTCATGGTGTTTGATTTCTTCCTTTTCAAGAATGACCTTCTTCAATCCATTTTAAATCAGAAAACCACGCATCTTCAATTACCAAAGAATGAAGTTGATGTTCCAGTCGAACATCTCAATCTCGAACTTGGTTGCAGGCATCTTCACATGAACAATTGAACAATCCAACAACAAATCTCTGATACCACTTACTAAGCGTTGAACGGATCAAAGATATGAAAACCATGTGGAGCAAACCAACATCAAACCAAAATTCATAGGATAGAGAAATAGTGCAAGAGAAGAATGGGAAGAAGAGCACACCATAAAATATATGGATTTTACGTGGTTTGATTGAAACCTATGTTCACGGACGGAGAGAGAGAGAGAGAGAGAGAACTTTCACCATGAATCAGAATGAGTACGAGTTACACAAATATTTAGAGAAGAAATGATTAAAATTCTCATCCTAAAGAGAGCCATCGACACAAAAAGATCTCAAAAGTTGGAAGATCAACTCTCTACTAAAATCCCAATACAATGATATATATATATATATGTGAGGTAAAATGAGTCTATTTATAAGAAAATTTTCCACAGCAAATGTTTGCTCAACCCTTGATTTAAAAATAAGTAAGGAAGATGTCCAGAATGGATGTTCGTTTTTCTCTTTTGTTGAAGTGACTCTTCAGAGACATCTATTTTTCTCTTGTGTTGAAACAGTGTTCCAACAGATGTCCATTTTGGATGTTTGCAAATGGACGTTTGTAAAATCTATGAAAGCATGTAGTGACATAGCAAATATTTGTCAAACTGTGTTGAGAAGTCAAGATACGAACTCAACAGTTACCTATACCGCATGTAATATAAATGGAGATCTATCTTACTGTTATCAAAGAGCCATCTCACAAAACACTTGAACACAAATGTGTGGTGGTCATATACTACTGTGAGAACCATGCGGTCTTGAAGAGATGTAAAAGAGTGCCTTTATGTTTGTGTTCGTTTTATATTTATCTTGTACTCATTGGTCCTACTTTGTATCATGACATATCCTTTTCCAACAAACAAAAAAAAATGCTACTGAAAAAGCTAACAAACTTTTGGATTTTGCAATGAAGAAGAAGAAAACTATTCATTTCTCTTAGGGAGTAGAAAAATCTTCGGATTTTTCTCACATGGTACCTATAATAATGGAAATGAAACCCTCATTTTTCTTTTTTTTTACCGCTATAGTTGTGTTTCAAATCTACAACCATTCGAATGGTGGATCATTGTCCAATCACTTGAGTGACCCCAAGGGATCACTCATTATTCCTTACGTCATAGTAAATCCGTTTCCTTTCCATAACATAGGGTCCATTTGACAGGACTTGTGTGAGAAGCTAGCTTTTAACTCATTTGCTAGAAGTTAGCTTTTGACATGAATTGTAGAAGCCAACTTCTATAGGAAATGATAGAAGCTTGTTTGGCAAACTAAGGATTCTGGTTTACACATTTGTATTAAAAGACAAAAATGCCCATTTATTCTACAACCTCCTTCCTCTCCTTTATGGCTTCCCTGAGCTTGTTCGGCAGCCTCCTCTCTATTCCTCCTTCCTATCGTTCCACTCTTCCACTTTCGTCGTCATCCTCCTCCCAGATCCACTCTCCTTTGTCATCAGAAAGTGGTGGAGGAAGCCACCGATGGGCCACCACCACTGCCCTCTTCCCACCTCACCTCCCTTATCCTCCCCTCCCTTGATTGCATCTGTGACCATGCCAACGGAGCAGGGCTGCGCTCCTCAAGCGGTCGGGACCGCATGGGAGTCGGTAGGGCCATGGCGAGTCTGGTGGTTCCAAGGGTGAAAAAGAAATGACTCGAAAACACTGGAAACTGAGCAAATACAAAACATAGAGTCGCCACCTAGTCTATTTAAAATGGAAAGACGAGGAAAACCACACTGAAAGATTTAAAATCAAAATCGAATGCAAAAGGAAGACTCATGCCAAATGGATTTGACACACGGATCATTGCGAACTAGAGAGAGGGTAAGGACTCCTATTACGTACGGGGAAGGTGCGAGGCACCCCCATACGTCTGACGAGTCGGTCTTTCATAGTATCTTACTTGCATGCATGGAAATGTACGCACTTGATGTCAGTTAGTGGGGTTATGTGGATGATGCAAGTGGAGTAAAGCATATGACCAAGGTAACCAAACCAAGCTAAAAGAAAAGCATGATCGAATCGAGAAACAACATGTAAAGCACGGGATGGAAATTAGGTGGGCCCACTGACTAAGCTGGGTCGGGGTTACCCCCTGGACGACCTGGGCATGTGCCACGTGCACGTAGCTCAGACGCGCGTGCCCAAGATGCCACGACCGTTTGCCATCATGGCCATGCCCACAACACAAAGATACCACGCTAGAGCGCCAACGAGATGCGATCGAAATGAAAAGTGCGGTGGTTCATGTAGGCTAAAAAGGAAAAACGAGAATCCAACGTGTGCGAAAAACTAAAACAAAGGAAAACACACGCTTTAAATACATCAGAAGATGAAAACAATGCGAGGAGTAATAAAAATGCATGAGTGGCCTGTATTAGGACAGGTGACCTTGGTCTGGTGGGGAATTGAACCTATCTATGCCCTGGTCCATACGCGTATATGGGGCACGCACCCGCGACGTGTGCATGGAACAGGGCTAGACCAAGCATGCCTCCTTCTTCGCTTCCACCCCAGAAGGCGGAGCAACTCCAGGCGCGAGGGCTCATCTGGGAGCTTGGGAGGACCACCAGGAGAAGATGCATATGTTGCAAAATCGATGAAATGCAGCGGATTCTTCCCACTTTTTCGTCGCCAGCATCAGGGCGCATCCTCCTCTGGCGAGCCTCTACAAGAGACTTCTGACTTGGAGGACTAGCACGGCCACTCGGAGAGGTGGTGGAGGAAAGAGGGATGCCATTGGACGCCAGACCAAACGCTCAAGGGATGGGATAGCCTCACGTCGGTGATTGCCATTCGCCGGTGGGGACAAATGTAGGATGCACAAGCGGGAGCAAGAAAACACGAAATAAACTAGGCAAAAAGATGCACATATGATGCTACATATTCCTATGGTAGTCTAGGGAGAAGGGTTGCACCTGTTGGTGGCTGAGGTTGCGTCGCCGGTGCTTGTGACGGGAGGGAACTCTAGCGGGAGAGGGTGGACGACTGCCGCGGGGCTGGTACCGGTTTGGAAGTGATCGGGGTGCTCGAGAGAAGCCTGGGGAGCTCACCAGAGGTGGAAAGGAAGGGTGTTGGTCGGAGTTTGGGTTGCTGGGTTCGAATCTCTGGCGGGGTGCTCTCAGGGTTCTCTCCGGATTCTCCTTGCGCGAATGTTCGGGTGTCCTTGGCTGAGGGTGCTCGGGATGGTTTTGGTCGTGGCTCTACCGTGGTAGGTGGAGAATGGCAGGGCGTGGCTTGGGGATGTCAGGCGTGGCAGGGGAAGGCTCGTTGGTGCCGTTGCAGGCCTTGCGTGTCGACGGAAGCGGCGCAGGGCGTGGGTGGCCAAGGACAGGGCGTAGGCAAGCTCTGGGGTGTCAGGCATGCCGGGAGACAAGTCGACATTGCGTGCACGGTGTCGCTCGTACGAGGTACGAGGTCGTACAACGAAAATGACCTGTCAAGCGGTGCCCACAGTGCTGCCCTGGCCTTGACGCGTGCTTGCGCGGCGCATGTGGGCTGCGCGTGTCGTTGGGCTAGAGCACACGGTTTGGGTTTTAGGTTTTGGTCTTAATTGGTTAAGGGTAGTTAGGGACTTTTTGAGTTGGTTCAGGTGTATGAGCTTGGTTGGGGAATCAGGGAACTCTGGGTCAACTGTCCAATCGCGCTCCCTGCCGAGTCCATCTGCTAACACTGGTCAGAAACCGGAGTGTCTACAGATGCCCCTCCCTGAGCGAGGTCGAAGGAAACAAGACTGCTGCTCAGGGTCGAGAGAAAACCCCCGTCCTGGACAAACAGGAAAGAAACTTGCTATTGGCCATAAGCCGCTTATTCGGTGGGTGCACCAAAGGTCGCGACTCGCGTGCCGAGGTGTAGATGCTAATGCAGGTGGTGTCCCTCTAGGATGTCGAAGTGATCACGCGTCGGAACTAGGTAGGTATGCACATGGTTTCGAGCGACACAAATGCCATTGTACGTGTTGCTGATGCTAAAGTGCTACTGTGTTGTAAGTGAATACTGATGAAGTGTGCATTGCAAATGTGTGATGTGTTGATGATGTGGAATATGCCTGATTACGATGCATGTGCTGTGTAGATGCTAACTGGTATATGCAGATGCAAATGGATGTTGTGATGCTCGATGAGTTGATGGACCCATCGTCGGACAGTTTCGGTTATCAACCAGAAGAGAAGAGGGGCGTGGCAAGGCTGACGAGCTTGCCAACCGAAAAGGTGACTGGTGACGGAAGTCATCCGGGTATTTAAGGGTACCATCCCAAAAGAAAGGGGGCAGCCTAAGTCCTGCTTGCTTGAACGGGGTCCTAGGGGGACGACAAGATATTGGACTCGTCGGGTTGACAAAAGGAAAAAGATAGAACCTAGTCGCTGTCGGTATACAGACAAGTCGTCTAGGAGCGGACAGAAAGGGGAGAGCCGGTAAGTTATTGGACTTATCGGGCTGACAAAAGAAAGAGGATAGACCCTAGTCACTGTTGGTGTACAGACAAGTTGGCTAGGAGCAGACAGAGAGTGAACCGAGTTGTTACCAGGATACAGGTAACGGCTGGGAACCGCCAAGAGAGAGAGTGTGAACCGAGTCGTTACCAGGATACAGGTAACGGCTGGGAACCGCCAAGAGAGAGAGTGAACCGAGTCGTTACCAGGATACAGGTAACGGTTGGGAACCGCCAAGAGAGAGAGTGAACCGAGTCGTTACCAAAATACAGGTAATGGCTGGAAACCGTCAAGAGAGAGGGTGAACCGAGTTGTTACTAGGATACAGGTAACTGCTGGGAACTGCCAAGAGAAAGAGTGAATCGAGTCATTACCAGGATATAGGTAATGGCTGGGGACTGGCAAGAGAGAGAGTGAATCGAGTCGTTACTAGGATACAGGTAACAGCTGGGAACCGCCAAGAGAGAGAGTGAACCGAGTAGTTACCAGGATACAAGTAACGGCTGGGGACCGGCAAGAGAGAGAGTGAACCGAGTCGTTACCAGGATACATGTAACGGCTGGGAATCACCAAGAAAGAGAGTGAACCGAGTTATTACCAGGATACAGGTAATGACTGGAAACCACCAAGAGAGAGAGTGAATCAAGTCGTTACTAGGATACAAGTAACGACTGGGAACCGTTAAGAGAGAGAGTGAACCGAGTCATTACCAGGATACAGGTAACGGCTGGGAACCGCCAAGAAAGAGAGTGAACCGGGTCGTTACTAGGATATAGGTAACGGTTGGGAACCGCCAAGAGAGAGAGTGAACCGAGTCGTTACTAGGATATAGGTAACGACTGGGAATCGCCAAGAGAGAGAGAGAACCAAGTCGTTACCAGGATACAGGTAACGGCTGGGAACCACCAAGAGATAGAGTGAACCGAGTCGTTACCAGGATACAAGTAACGACTGGGAACCGCCAAGAGAGAGAGTGAACCGAGTCGTTACTAGGATACAGGTAACGGTTGGGAACCGCCAAGAAAGAGAGAAAACAAGCTGCTGTTGCTGATGCCGCTTCGCTCCAGGTGCTCTCCAAGCTTCAGCAAGGTAGGGGCAAATATGTAATCTGCCAGATCCCACTGAATTTTGTATGCAACTGACTCTACTCCAAAAGGTTCCTCTACAAACTGTCACAGGGTATGTAAGGGCTTCTAGCAGGTGATCAGGACTCAAAATTCCTCTACTTACTGATAGGGGCGAAACGGTACTCTTGCCTTGAGCCATCGAGTTCTGAAAATACTCGATCATAAGATGGATTCTGGTGTAACAGGGCATTTCTGATCTCCCTAAGGAAGTCAAATCTGGTAGACGATCTGTTCCAATGAGATTAGACCTTCTTGCAATTTAGGAAATGATAGGGGCTTTTTTGCAAATTTCTCAGACTGTCTTATGGACTCAAACTACTATTCCACTGGTGATGCTCATACTCTCGCTATATACCCAAAGTATTGTCACCGCTTTCGATTGCATGTGCTGATCTCCTAGTCAATATAAAAATTATAGGGGCCTTTTTGCAAAAGTTCTAATTTTGTCTCATTCAAGAATTTTCCAAAGTAATAGATAGCCTGATGATGCTGATTTGGGTTCATTGGACCAGTTCTGGTACGTGGACCCTGATAAGAGGATATTGTCTGGCATCTGGAGAAGTCTAAGGATCTGTTTGCAATTTCTTAAAACTATTGTAAAAATCTGCAAAACTGACTGCCAGGGCCAATCCAGGTGGTGATTCTTGTCCCAGAAACCTTGACTGGAGTCCTAGATGCTGCGCGGACTTTTCTGGCTCTTCCGACTTTCTGAGGGATGGTTTTGCCCTTTGTTGGGTAAATTACAGTTTGGTCCAAAGTTTTGCGAAAATTGTCAGGGGACTGGAGCAAAAATTTCAAAACTCACGGACCCACTGGCAGTTGCTCCTGTGTGAATAAGTGCATGGCAGTTGGCCTCCTTCTCCAATCTTATGCATGCCTTCTTTCATTTACAAAACAAAACAACACTCATTTAAATTTTCCAACAACTCTAATGAGCCACCCCTCCTCCTCCGTCTCCCCATCTTCCACTCCCTCTTCCCACTCGCGAAAGGCGGCTAGGGCTGGACAGCGGCGGAGTGGTGACAACGCGTGAGTGCTCGTAAGGCTCGAGCACAGCGGGCGTGAGGAGCGGCGCGTCTCCAGCGTGAGGAGGAATGGCGGCGTGACTTTAAGGGCGCTTCGCGGGTGCGGGGAGCAGCTGTTCTGGCAGGGTGGTCTGCTGCACGAGGAGCTTGGAGCGGTGGCGACACCATGATAACCTTCTCCTCCCTATCTCCTCTCTTCGTGTTTTCCACCTTCCGCGGGCATGGGGGCTTCATCCATCTCTCTCCCGCCGTCGCCAGCGATGAGGTCCATTGGTGGGGCAGTTGGAGTGTCTCTGTGGCATCATGGCTAGGCACCGGAAGGCGGGCCATTGTTGGCCCCACGTGGTGGCTAACTGTCGTCGGAGATCACACCGGCGGCGGTGGGCTGATGGCGGGCTCCAACACCTCTCAACCTTCTGAATGGAACTTGCAGTATACCCTTGATTACTTGAATAGGACCCAATAACATTGTAAAACGGAAACGGTTATCTTGCTTGGATGACCATTGTAAAACACTATGCAATTACGTTCCATTAAGACTAAGGGAAAGCCAATGCCTTGTAGTAGTCCATGTCTGGATTGCCTTTAAATTTCTGTTTAAGCAAATACTGTGGAATGTCATTATATTTGTGAAATGCTATGCTATTGACTTTATACACGAA
The DNA here is from genome assembly GCA_024699735.1 of Posidonia australis. Taxonomy (NCBI): domain Eukaryota; kingdom Viridiplantae; phylum Streptophyta; class Magnoliopsida; order Alismatales; family Posidoniaceae; genus Posidonia; species Posidonia australis. The sequence goes on from JAMKQA010031635.1 coordinate 15,803, forward strand.
CATTCTGGCTTCATTTAAATACTGCCTCGACTGCAAATTTTGACCTACTAGATTATATTATTTGATAACATGCTCATCCAAACATAAACTCGCTTTTGCAGTCTTGACTTTGAGGTTGAGGTGACTCAGGCAAGTGGGGTGGCCTCCAGCTCACAGACCTGGAGCCACGGGTCTAGCTCACGATCCGGGGCACCCTTTGGTTCGTAGGCTCGGGGTCGCGGATTCAGCTTGCGATCCAGAGTTGCTTCGAGCTCTCGAGTATCGGAGGAGGCGATGCCCAACATATTGGAGGATGTAAGAACAAAATTTCCACTATACTGTTTTTTCTTTACGCATGCTTTGTGTTTGCAGAATTGAATCTCCTTTGGCAGGATTCTGGCAACTTCGGGGGCCGCTTGCTCGACGAGAACCATATCAACAACCGCAACGGCTTTGAGGTAAGCAATATCCTGCTCTTCACAAGTTTGCATGATTTAATTGATCTCTCACTCTACCTCTCTTTGCTCCTCAGGTTGGCGATACCGGGAGGGTGATGTTGTGCCTTTGGACACCGATGCTAGAGCTCTTTGAGCGCCTCCCCGGCTTTCTAAAGGAGTTCTTATTACACCGTACCCCGTTTGGGAGTCTTCTGCGCTTCTGGGCCATTTACAGGCACTACGACTTCTTTCGAGTGCTTGCGGAGCGATGGCGCCATGAGACGCACACCTTCCACCTTCCCTTTGGCGAGATGACGATTCTACCGGAGCATTGGGCGCTGCTAACGAGCTTCTTCTTCGGGAAGGAGCCCATAGTTGGGAAGGCTACCTTGGGATTCGCCAAGGTCACCGAGGTCCTTGGCCGTGAATGTCCACCGCTGACCTGGTCTACGCACTACCTCCATTACAACAAGATCAGAGAATGGAACCTGTTCTGGCCGGATCCAGCACCGGGATCGAGGGAGGTGGAGTTTGTGCTACGCCACTTCCTGATGGAGCTGATGGCGCTCATGTTCTGCGATACTTCCGGGTACTACGTTTCGACGGACTGGCTGATCTATCTCACCGATCTAGACTATCTGGACCGGTATGGCTGGGGAGGTGTCAGTTATACCTATATGATCTGCGGCTTGGACAGCGTTGCGAAGAGCAACCAGAGGTCCCACGTAGGGCTCTATCCACGTTTGACGGTAATCTCTTGTCTTGTCTTCTTTTAGTTTAGCAGTATGATTAAGTCCTGACCTGTTTTTCTGTGCCTGCAGTATTGGTGGATGGAGCACTGCATGTGGGGACATTATTTCTTCTGCCTGACCTAGACTTCTCTCACTCCCTCGACAGTGGTGCGAGCCGGACCATAGTACGACAGTCGGGGTATACAGCTACGAATCATACCGCTACCTCTTGGACCTGTTGTCCATCCACGATGTAAGCTCGCCAACCATGCCTTTGTCTACCGCTTTCTGTGCTTTTTGATATTCTGTCGGACTAACTTGTGTTCTGTTTTGCCTTGTACAGGTCGAGCTAAGGCCGTTTGAGCGGTATGCTGGGCTGGACTGGGAGCCCCTGAACTCCGCCCGGACCTACCGCCCGAAGCATATGAAATTCTTTTGCTTCGAAAAGTCTGCATACTACCTACTCGGCGGGGTCCACCATCAGTTTACTCTGGAATTTGGTATTCCACTCTTGCCTCCTACCGAGATGGTACCCCAAGCCACAAACCGTGTGAGAGCACGCTCCATTGCTGCAGAAATCATGGTTGACAGAAGCCGGTACATCCTCCATCTCGCCACCTATGATGAATACCAGGAGTGATACGAGCGAGCCTGCAAGCCGTACCTCTTCGAGGAGGAGCTCCGAGAGCAGCAACGAGATATGTGGTTCTTGGAGAACTGGGCTGAGGTAAGTCTCCGCTCATTGCTTGTGAAACAAACTGATCTTATGATTCCTGCTGTTCTGACATAGTTGTCTCTGTTTCAGCTGTTCGAGGGTAGGCTGAGCGACTTCTAAGCTCGGATGCGGTGGGCCAAGGTACTGAATCCTTCCCTCTGCTTTAATCTTCAGCTGCTCAGATCTGACTGTTCTGACAATGTCTCCTCTATCTGTAACAGGCTCGGCAAGAAGCCCGAGGGGAGGTAAGCACTTTCTTTACTTGGTTTTTACTGCATTCTGTATATATGTCTGATTCTTTTACCATAGAGATACCGGTTGGAGGATGTCGTTCTTGGAAGTAGCGGTGACGAGGCGGACCCCGACCTTGAGGAGGACACTTTTGCCGCAGGGGACCTGATGGGCACCTCTACCTCTGCACCATCTCGTGCTCGAGCGGCCTCAGCTGCGATTGCTCGACGACTTCGGCGCAAAGGTGAACGCCGCTCTGCTCGCGCTTCTCAAGGGCGGGAACCTGATGAGAGCGAGGACGAAGTTTTGGATTAATTTTTGCCCAATTAAATGTACCCCCATGTTTGTATCTTGAAACATTTTTGCTTGTAAGCCTGTATTCTGTAAACTTGAATGCTTTTCTAAGTGACTGATGAATGCTTTGAAATTTCTCGCTTCTGGTTGCTTGGCCCTTATGCTTCTCAAATTTCTTGCTTCTGGTTCAAATCTCCTACGCCAGCTTGGGCGAGCCCTCGGAACAGTAGTGGATCAGTTGACGAAACCTGCACAACACGTGCATATGGCCTGCGCGCTTTTACAGCGTAGCTCTGACGTAGTTCTAAATTCCTGGTATATACGCGCAAGTGGCAGGTGCGTCTCATCAGCGTGCTTCGACTTAAAGAACCAAATTCCTGGCAGACACGTGCAAGTGGTATGTGCATCTAGCAAGTGCTTCTGTCATAGGGCCTCAATTCTTGATCAACACACACATGTGTGACGCGCCACCGCGACGCGCGTGACCTCTAGTACAGTCACGGGTCGTCGTCCTATGGGTGCTCACGGGCTCTTCTCCCTCCTTTAAAGCTAGCCTTGGCTGAATGAGGGGATGCCTCTCACACTCCCTTTGGTCCAGCCTCCCTCGGTGGTCTGCCTCTCCTCCACTGATGTCGTCGCTTCTTATTCTGGCAACACTTGCTGCTTCACCAGCGACGCCTCCTCCGCTGCTTATTCCTCCACCGACGTTTCACCCTAGGGTGGCATGGTAAGGCTTTTATGGGAAGGTAGGAAGGCTGCTAGGCATGGGTCTTGACGTGACATCTTGTGGCTTTTCCAGGGTTTCCCAATAATGGTTACTCCTCCCCACTGCTCGGATGTGCTGAGGAGCTGGATCAGCATGCTTTCCGACAATGACTGGGAGAGACTGTGGTGCTGGGGAATCTCCAGGCGCCTCCTACAGATCGAGGATATCGAGGTGAGCTGATATCTCTTAAGCGTCGAGTCTCGATTCTGGAAACTGGCCCACCATGTATTCCGATTTGGTCGTGAGGAGCTGACCATCACATTGGAAGAAACCAGGCGAATCTGTGGCCTGTCACGACTGCTAGGACCTCTGGTCTTCATGCGCCGGGACAAGTATGCATCCGTCGTTTCTCCGCTGATAGGCTTGAACACTACAGAATGCGGGAGGCGTCTAATTTGCACAGACGGCTTTGAACCCATGCTGCGCTTGGACTTCCTCGACGAAGTGGTCATGAGGCGCTCTGTACTGGGTGACGACCTCTGGCTGACTAGCTTCGTCCTCTGCTTTCTTGGGGAGCTCTTATTTAGTCATGGCCGGATGAGTGTAGCGATCGAGATAGCTGAGATCGCCTTAGCAGTGGTGAGCAGACAAATAGATCTGGCTCCTGGCTGAGACTTACTGGGGTCTAGATCGTGCTCTCCACCGGTGTCGCCACTTCTATGGTTGTGGAGCATTAGTGCAGGTAACCATAAATTCTACTGCTATTGGCATGTTTGCATACTGACCCAGTGCTTGGACAGGTGTGGCTAGCGGCTCACATGGGGGTCGAGGTCCTATGCCCCCAAAGATCAGCATTTGAGGCTTATATCCTGAGTGGGTATTCTCGAACCATCACTGGAGTATGGGAGTTCTACGAAAAGCTGGAGGGGCTGTCCGGAAGTCCGATCACTTGGTGGATTGTCCCATCAACCGCGGAGCAGTTCACTGTGTTCTTTAATGACACCGACATGAGAGTAGTCGTTCTCCCCGACCTGACTGGAGGAGTGGAGTATCACCCTGCCCGTGTCTTGGGCCAATTTGGTTTTTGCCAGGATGCTTTTGAACAATCTCCCATGCTTGCTACCTTCCGGCTGTATCCTCAAAACTCGGCTGCCATGACTACCGAGTTGGCCCGTCTGCTTCGAACCGGTGTGAGCTCTAGTGATTTGACTTTGGTGAGAGGCACAGGTTGCTCTGAGGCGTATAGGGCGTATACACAGGTGGAATGGCCAATCAACGAAGTGGTTCCTGGCGCTCCTTTGTTCAACAATGTTGGTAGCTCGAAGAGGCCCCGAACTGGAGGGAAAAGCTGATTCAAGCGTATGTAGCACATTTCTGTAATTTCTTTCAATGCTTGTACTCTGGAACTTGAATTCGAATGAAGAATACATGCTCTTTCACTGTGTGCCCTTTACTTCCTTCTGTGACTAGCTTCTTTGAATGGCCCCACCTTATCATTCAGACCGGCCAAAACATCTACTCCTTGAGGACGTAGATTGGATACATTATCATGACTTGCTAGGTTCGGCCTCTACACGGGTATGTGGAGGGGTATATTTTGCTGCAAATTGACCACTAGTGCCCCTGGCATAAACGCGCAAGTCCGACGTGCATCTGCCACACGGCTCCCAGATGTAGGGTCCATGCTAGATTTCCCTAGTCTCCGGAGTCTTTGAGCAGAAGCATTGCTGGGCTCGATGATCTGCCTCTGCCCATTCCCTTTGCTGACCTCCTGTGTGGGGCTGCCGATCTGCACCAAACACATGACCTGAAACACCTAGTAAAGCATCTACTTGCCAAAACGCAGCTGACATGCCCTTAGTTGTGGATGCTCTGCTGAAGCCAACTAGGTGGGCTGCTGATATGCCCCTGGCTGGAGGTGGGCCACCGATGTCAACCAAGAGGGCAGCTAGCATGCCCCTGACTGACGACTGGGCAAAGTCCTATCCCTCGATCACGACGATGGGGGAAAATGTAGATGCAGATGCATGGACTGTGCTGACTTAGTTATGCTGGACCCTCAGCATTAGGGAAGCTTTGATGTCTACCCGAAAGGGAATGAGCGGATCTTGTTACCCGAAGAACTCCATCCCGATCTCTAACTAACGGGTGGCACTCCGGGTGGCGGGGCGGTTGTACTAGGACAGTGGGTACTGAAATGATGGATAACTAGGTGGTGAGTATTCAAATGGTGACATAGCTAGGACTTTGCACCAAACTCTTCGGGTCCCACACCTGCTTTTTTACATTATCAACTTTTCTTTTACTCCCTCATAGGTGTATCCTGTTGGGGGTAATGAACGCCAAGGTGGGAAGCTCTTACTAAAAAGGGGGGCTAGTCCTTCAATGGCGTGGTGGCTCAGGCGTACGCTCCAACTCCTCCCCAGGGTACAGTAGGGGTAAAGTCGGCTCACACACCTTTCTCTAGGGCTGGCTTTTGTCTTCTCATTTCTTTTGTGCCTTCTATGCATTATGATTTTTTTTGCTCACTCTCGCTCACACCCTAGCATTTTATCTCCCTCTTGGAGGTGTGGTTCCTTGGAGAGTTTAGAGACTCTGTCCTGCTCATGATGGGGGGTGGCTTCCTCACTTGCTAGACAATTCGGATAGAATTCTTCGGGAGGTGGGAACGTTTTCTCGAGGCGGGCCAAGCTTTTCCGATTTCATCATCGGACAAAAATGCGGATAGTGCATGCGTATGTATGCTAAAACAAGAAACTGAAATATGAGTGCTAAGTGTATGCATTGCGTGAATGCAGGAATGCGTGCTATAATAACTTGGCGTGAATATGATGGGACATAATGAACAAATGCCAGGATGCAGATTACAAATGTAGAATGCAATGATGCGAGGTGTTGGGATACAAAGGGGTATGACTTTGCTCAGTGTCGGGACCTAATCACTGGTAGTACTTCTTCAGGTAGCAGGTGTTGACTGGCTCAGACTGCTCGATGCGGTCCATGTCCTCCAAGATCACAGCTCCTTCAGTGAAAACCTGCTTCACGACGAAGGGTCCTCGCCAATTGGATTGGAACTTTCCACGGGCATTGGGCAGATGGATAGCTCGCAGAACCAAATCACCGAACGCTAAGCTTCTGGGTCAGACCTTCTTCTGATAAGACCTAGCCATGCATTTCTGATAGCACTGAGCATGGTGCAAGGCCTGCAATCTGCGCTCATCTATAAGATTCAGCTGTATGCACTGATCTTCGACCCATTCTGCCTCTTCTAGCTCTGCTTCCCTCAGGATCCTAAGTGACAGAATCTCTACCTTAATGGGTGGAACTGCCTCCATCCCATAAACCAAAGAGTATGGGGTTGCCCCTGTAGAAGTCCAGATGGATGTCCTGTAGGCCCACAGTGCATAGGGGAGTTGGTCATGCCAATCTCGGTGAGTTTCTGCCATCTTCTTCAGGATCTTGGTAAGGTTCTTGTTGGTAGACTCCACGGCGTCGTTCATCTGTGGGCGGTATAGGGAGGACCTATGATGCTTGATGTGAAGGCTTTACAGGAAATCTTTCACCCTCCTGGCCACGAAGTTCTTCCCATTGTCAGAGAGGAGGGAGTGGGGAACTCCATACCGAGCTACAATATTATTCTGGATAAACTTCTTCGTAGTCGCGGCGGTGACCACCTTATAGGAGACCACTTCTACCCACTTGGTAAAGTAGTCAATTGCTACCAAGATGAAACGATGTCCATTGGAGGCTGCTGGATGAATGGCTCCAATGACGTCAATACCCCATGTTGAGAAGGGCCAAGGCGCAGACATATTATGTAGCTAATGGGGAGGAGCGTGGATCAGGTTACTGTGGATCTGGCAGTTGTGGCACTTTCGACCGAAATGGCAGTAGTCCGCCTCCATGGTCGACCAATAGTAGCCTTGTAACATGATCTTCTTGGCCAATAGGATCCCATTCATATGCGAGCCGCACACTTCGGCATGAATCTGTAGCATCAGGGTATCGACCTCCTTCTGGTCCACACACCTTAATAGCATCTGGTTGTAGGACCTTCTGTATAAGCGGCCTCCTCCGAGGACGTACTTTGACGCAAGCGACTGCATGGTCTTCTTGTCGGTGGCAGGGGTATTAGGCGAGAGGTTCCCAATTTGTAAGAAGACTTTGATGTCGTGGTACCAGGGAAGCTCTTCAAGTGGATCGATCTCTTCGATGCTCATGCAATACACAGGATAGTCTACTTGGGTCACCGACACGTCCACCACGTGATCGTCCGGTATGGACAACCATGACGCCAAGGTTGCCAGAGCGTCTGCATACGCATTCCTGGCTATGTTCCACTTGGTGTCATGGCATGATGGCCGGCATACCCGTGCGGGTGAGCGGTGTGGTATGAGATGCATGGGGGAACCTGTGTTTGATGCAGGGACGGAGGGTAGGCAGTATGTTGTGTTGTGAGTGGTGCGAGGTTTGTGGGCGGCAGCTGCTGTCCTGGTGCAAGTCCAAGCAGCGGAACGAGGGAGTGCTGCGCTCTTGCCAGGCTGAGGGGCTGGCCACCAGGTGCAGGAGATGCATGTTGTGATGAGTGAGATGAAGGTGAAGGATGCAGGATCGACACCCCCGTCGCTTGACTGGCGAGGAACTGGGGCGACGGCCGGGGAGGTGCAATGGGTGCATAGTGGAGCACCAAAGTCGAGGGAGGCGAGACCTCAGCGGGAGGAGAAGCTGGGACCAGGGAGGAGTCTAGCAAGAGTGCCATGCCCTGTAGCTTCTAGGCGAGTGCCAAGAAGTACTGGGCCTGTACGGCTGGGCTCCCATCGATAGCAGTACTGATGGACGGGATTGTTAGCGGAGCTGACACAGCAGAAGGCAGGAGGGAAGCAGATCGTCTGGAAGGGACGGATCCTACCAAAGAGGCTACCGTAGCAAGCTGGGTAGTCAAAGCAGATGGGCCCTGTAGAGGGAGAGACATCGACAACTCCGGAGCTCGGGTAGAGGTCACCGCAACTGACTCGGTGACAGGCTCTAGACCGGACAAGATCTGCCAATGCCCCGACATAAAAGAAGAGGATGCCCCATGGGCCTGGAAAAGGTTGACATGGGGGGAGGAGACAGTTGAGGAAGTCAGGAAAAGGGACGAGGGGGCCGAAGTGGCGAAACCCTCAGAGGTGACAGCAGAAAGAGTCTCGCTGACGTACTGGGTAATGGCGGAACATGAGCAAGTGTGAATAGGGCTACGGTAGATGAAGGAAGGACGAAACCTACGGCAAGCTATTGTCGAAAGCGACAAAAGCTCGAGGAAGACTGAAAACAGTTGTCACACAACAGAGAAGCTAAGAGAAGGGGCGCTTGAGCTCAGGTCAAAGGACTCGTGCGCAAACCTGTTGGTCAAAAGAGACAGGAACAAGCATCAAGACCTGAGGATAAGCAATGCAATGTTAATTAAGTGGTATGAATGGCACACATGCACATGGATGCAACTAGCATATACTCTCTCACCATCTAAGTGTTTCTTAGGAGGTTGTCTACTTCGGATACTCTCGGGGTGTATGGGTCTCCGACTCAAGGCAGAAAGTAAGGTTCCGTCCCATGCCAAAGTTGTGGAATGGTGATGCATTGGGAGCTTTGACCCTGCCAAAGCATGGGTTGTACCCTTTACTAACACCGACATGACCCCAGACAAGGGGAGACTGTTACGCCCCAAAATTTTCTCAATAATTTAAACAAATTAAATTACGGGAAAACTAAAGCTAAACAGTAAATATCTAACTACCAGGAACCTGTGTGTGCGGCTAGCAGACTCCAGACTATATGCACTACACTAAGTCAATCGCATGTCTGCACCTGCAAACAAAAACCACAAGGAAAACGCATGAGTGACTAAAGTCACCCAGTACGCACCCTACGAAAACCACGGAAAACAAAACCATAATCTATTTTTCTTTTAAATTCCTTTCGCAAACCATTTCCTCAAAGCCTCAGAAATCAGGTCCACACTTGGTCAAAACCACAAACTAGGGCTCTACTAGCCCAAAGCCACAAGCAAAGGCCCTCAATGGCCAAAACCACACACAGTGAGTCGGGAAGCCCGTCGCCAGGCAACCTAACTCTGGCCACACGCAGTCCACTGAGGAGCGACCCCAGCGTTCTGCACTGCCACGGTGATGGCCGCCCTGTGCAGGAGCGTTCACCGTCTCACGATTCCCCTTCCTCAGGAGAACCATTAGAAGCCATCCCCTCCTTGGGAAGGTTGTCCTGTCTCTCAGGACGCTACTAGCTACAGGGCACGTGTCCCACCCGCACTGGCCACCACAGGGTACGCCTCCTCACGACGTCCTCCACACACGGTGCTCAAGAGGGAGTGTCATACCTCCACACCCGACAACACCCGAGCCTCAGTGCTCACAGCGACAGCAAGAGTATCATACCTCCCCGTCATGCCACAAGACACCTCAAC
>JAMKQA010031636.1:0-22578 GCA_024699735.1 Posidonia australis
ACACACACACACACCCACTAATGACCTAGGGCATATGGATATCCATTTACCCATTAATATAATAATTTATCTAACATAGATCAAGTCCAATGCAAACATATAGGGGGGCATAAATCGCACCAGGAAACATAAGCATGATGTTCAGCCCACTTGCCTAAAGATACTTCATGGTATCAAGAAACTATAATAGTATACATGCAAAAATCAAGACAAGAAACATATCAGAGAGTGGTGAATGCGTGAAACAAACAACATTCTAAGGACATTAGCATACTAATATGTTGCCAAATTTTCTATAGAAAGTAATGAATATGCAAGTTTTCTAATATACATTAACATCAGGAAATATATATTACAATAGAAGCAACATTCAGAATATTTTGTGTAACGAGGAAAGGACAGAAATCTTTTTGAATTATACCATCTCCTAACAAAAAAAACATTAATTTCAGCAATGAAAATAGTTGCTCATTATAGGATAATGGCATGCCTAAGTTACAGAATTCTTGTGAAAATGCAGGTACAGGGGGAAAACCAAAACGAGACTAAACTCAGCATGATTTGAATTGGAAATCTTTTTGAATTGTACCATATCCTAATTTAACCAAAATACTCTCTGTGTGCGTGTGTGTGTGTGCGTGCACTACTACAATAAGGGGAAAGGTATCAGAAGTAAACTATAAGCGTGTTAGTGATACAACACAGTTCACCTGACAGAGTAACTGAATAATAGAATCTTGTCACCATTTGCAATCCATGATGCAGCAAGCCTTTCCAAGGCTCGCATCTTTCCACAATTTTCTACGTCACTGAGCTCCATGAAACTTTCACTTTGAGTGTTGCCACCAACCAAACCAACATCACTACCAAATATAGCAGAGGCCAGTTCAGCATCCTTTTTTTGCTTTTCTGTTTCATCCTTGGGGTTAGGCTTGATTAACTCCAAATGATTGCTTATCTGATAACAATAATATTCAGAAGTTCAAGGATGAATAATAAAGCATCTATAAAAGGATGTTTCATATGGAATTACCTGCTGAAGTTTAATAATGGACGGAAGAACAAGGCAAAAGGGGCATGAATCGCAACCATCAGGATTGGCCCTGTGAAGATATGACCAAAGGATCCCATTGGGAACTATCCTTTTGCAGCATTCTACCTGTTTTAAAGGGCTACCACAGACACAAGGAAGGTCCTTGTTTATTAGACATTGGATCTCTGGTTGTTCTAACATTCTTCTGTATGCACGCTTTTGCAAATCACTCATGGTACAGAAGACAACATTATCTTCCTTTCCCAACATAAGATGGCTGATAGTCTCCTCTTTGGTCCGTCTAAGCAGATATTTCCGCAGAACTGATGAAAGATGTTGTTTCCTCTCATCAGCAATTCGAACAAATCTCTCAGGAGCACTTAACCTCTGTCCGTGCTTTAAAGGTTCGTTATAAAAATCTCGAAAATGTTCACGTGTTCCTAATGATCCAGGTGAAACCCAATCAAACAGATTAAACAGCTCTAAAATTTTATTCTGCATGATGGTTCCGGTAAGGCCAAAACGTCTTCTGGTTTTTAGTCCTAAACATGCCTTGTATAATCCAGATTTTTCATTCTTCAGGCGATGTGCTTCATCAACTACCACGATGTCCCACTGAATCTCACACAAGAGTTTATCATGAATTCTGAATGTGTCAAAGCTGGTAATTAGTATGTCAAGACTTCCACCAACTAATCTGTCGAGGATCAGATCACGATTTGGTCCATGATACATGGAAAAACTGAAGTCTCCCCATTCAGAAAATTCATTACCCCAATTATTAATCACAGAAGTTGGGCAAATAATAAGAATAGGACCTTTTTTCATGTGCTTCCCATCTTTATTACTCTGATTATCTTCAAGTTCTGTATCTTTTCCAATAACAGCTGCTAGAAGAGCTATAGTTTGAATCGTCTTTCCCAGTCCCCTGATTGATGGTTAAATCAATGTAAGACAATATATGACTATGGAAGCAAGAATAAGTTTCTTCGGGGAAAACAATTCGAAGGGACTCACATATCATCTCCAAGCACGCCACCATGATTGTTCTCATACAAATCATAGAGAAACTTCACACCTACCTTCTGGTGCTCAAGAAGCCTACAACTAATAGAAGCAGGAACCTGCAACAACTCAAGAACATTGCCTTACATACCAAATCATATAACATATCCACTCAAACTAACAACAGTGCCATTCCTGCAACAGGAACATCACAAGAAATTAGAAGCGGGGAGAAAACGGAAAATACCTGTACGAGAGGTTTATCGGGGGAGGAGAGGACCAAGGGCTCGAAGGGACCTCCGACGGGATCGGGAACGACGGCGGTGGAGAACAAGTCCGACGGTTGAGAAAGCTTGCGCCTTTTTGGCCCACCGTCTTTGCCTTCCTCAATCTCCTCTTCCTCGAACGACAAAACTTCTGTTTTAGCAGAACTGGCGAGCTTCGAGCTCTCTTCTTTTCTGCCCTCATTCCGGTTGATCAGGCTGTCGTCGTCGTAGGAAAAATCCTGCAGACGGCGGAGCTGCGAGGAGATGTTCGATTTTGGGGGCTTCCGGTGGTGAGTGTCAAGGGAGGAGGATGCGGTCGTCGCGGTGGTAGTGGTGGAGGAGGAGGAGGAGCAAACCTCCAGCTTCCAAGCGTTGAGAGACATGATCTTCCTCTCTGGTGTGAAGAAAAATGGCGCGATCCGGGAAGGAACCAGGAGAAACTCGAACCACGCCTTGTTCGGATGGGTTGGTGCACCTCTTTGCACTTGGTTTGTGCACCAACCGACGCAAAGGCTTCTTCGAAGTAAAATAGTTCCGTGGATGGTTCCAAGATACAGTTTGGATCCAAGACAGACTCTTCTAGGCTCGAATCTTAGCCAAATTTATTACCAAACATGGTTGACATAATAGATTATATATGCAAATTCAAGGCATATTTAATCATAAAAGAATATTTTATTTGAGCATCTAATTTTAAATAGATTATAGAAAATTTTATCTTTTATTTTCCATTTTATACGAAAATCAATGCCATAATTCTACAAATCATATCACTTTTTTGCAAATTAGACGCTCATAATCTTATAACTATTCTGCTTCAACTTACCTGTACATAATCAAAATTTCACGTCAAAAATCACATGCAAAATCATAACCAAGCATGACTTAAGACTGAATTTGTTTGCAGGAGCAATCCTCTCCTCAGGAGAGTTTGGATATTTGGTGTGTGGAATGACAGTCTTAACTTCATTCATGATTCAGAATTTTAACTAAACCATGCTAAAATTACAACATCATGCCATTAGAAAATCCCACTGATCATCGTTGCTTCTTCGGTCTCATCTAATTTGAGTCCCCAGCTATGCATTGAGACACCGATTGTCGTAGCATCCAATCAAGTTTGATCATCTCCTCTTCTTTTCTTCTTGTGTAGACGTTACCTAAGCTCCTCCACCATAGGGGGTTTGTTGGAGAAGGTTACGGAGGAATAAGAGACTTGCATCTATCGAAGCTCAGGTCATCGTAGTCGCATCAAAGGGTAGAAGAGGAAGAACCATCATCGAGGAGTTGTGAGGGATGGCATTTGACAAACACCGCTCTGAGTAAAAGTGCGAGCTGATTAGGAGCGAGGGTTAAAATTGGGGTTGGTTGGAGCAACCACATCTGCCATTCTGGACGGCCTCATAACTCAAACTAATTGTCAATTTTGAAGAAAGGAACGATTTCTACAATATTTTTGAAAAAAGAAGTAAAACAGTTGTTTGTTGATGAGGAGGTGTTTGTTAAGCAAAAAGTCTCGTCCCTTCAAGACTGAGCCTAGCAATGAGTCAGGTCTGGACCCAGGATCCGTGAGTTTGGATCCATAAGCATGGGTCTAGGTCTTAAAAATGAAACCCGTAGACCCGAACCCGTTACTAGATAGGGTCTAGGTCTAAAAATATCCAGACCTATGGACCCGATTTGTATATAATATATTATAAGTTAAATATAAGAACTAATGTATAATATTTACACTATATATATAATATATATTTTTCTAATTTCAAATCTCAATCTCTCGTTTTCACATTCTTTGAATCATTTGAATAATTGAATCTCAATTGAATGTCATTATATTTAGTAAAGTTTATTTAAATCTTGAATTTTGAATATTGAATGTGCATTTGAGATATATCAGAGTTGAATCATGAATGTAAATTTGAATATGTTTATTTGAGTTATTGAGATCTCCTGTTTTCAAAGAAATCTCCTGCTTTCATTGGATCACTTGAATACTTAAATCTTACTTGTAAAATAAGTTGAATGACCCATTAGACCTGAAACTCAGACCCAGACCCATTATTTTCATAAGTCTAGGTTCTAATTTTAGAACTCAGATCTAAACCCAGATTCGTGAAAAAAGATGGATCTAGATTTGAATATAGGTAGACTCGACCCACACCCAACCCATTGCCACCCCTACCTATATCATCTGGTCAACGCATCATCCAATCATGACAGTAGGTGGTGTTACCTCAGCTATCATGGTAGGGAAAACACCATGTCTCAGGTTATGATCATGGTGGAGTAGGTGGTTGTCAAGCTTGTTTTCACTTACAACGTGATCTTGAACCATATCATGTTGCACAATCTATAGGTTATACTTTTCATTTACCAAAAAAAAAAAACTAATCAGACCAGAAGTTAAAAAGACTAAAGGGTTTCTTTATAATTTTGACAAACTCAAGTAGCTAAATTGACCAAGAGAGGTGGATTTTACATCTTCCTCATAGGCTACGTTTGGAAAGTTTTTTCTTACACACAACTTATTAAGAAAAGTTGATTTTTTGTAGTTTTTATAGAGATAAAGAAAATTTTGTTTGATTTGTATATTCAATAATCATTTATGAGTTAATCAAAAGACTACATTGCCTTCGTCATTATTGTCAATCACTGCCCACTCGTCGCCATGTTACTGTCGTCCATCACCGTCAACCACCACTGTCATCATCATCGACCACCACTGTCGTCGTTCTCGGCCACCACTATCGTCGTCACTGGCCACTATCATCACCGTCGACCACTACTACTGCTGACGTCGACCACCACTACCGTTACCGTCGGCCATCACTACCATCGTCGTCGGCCACCACTACTACTGTCATCGTCGGCCACCATTGTCGTCGTTGGCCACCACCACTACCGCCGTCGACCACCACCAGCATTATTGGCTACCACCACTGTTACTAGTCATCACTACCGTCACCGTTGGCCAACACCACTGCCGCCGCCAGCCACCACAACCACCACCGGAGGCCACCACCATCGTCAGCCACCATTACCACAGTCGTCAGCTACAATCACCATCGTCGCTGACCACCACCATCGTCGCCACTGTCAGCCACCACCATTGCAACCGCCATCGTCGTCGGCTACCACCATCGTCATTGTCGTCGTTAACCACCACCACCATCGGCCACCACTACCATCACTGTTGTCGTCGACCACCACCGCCATCGACCACCACTACAATTGCTGGCCGCCACCATCGACATCGACTATACCAGTACCACTGCTTGCCACCACTGCTGCTGCCGTCAACCACCACTACCATTGTCGACTACCACCACTGTTGCTGACCAATATCGCCGTCGACTACCACTATTATTGTCGACTACCACCATCGTTGTCAGCCACTATCATCATGTCCATCGTCGCCATCGCCCACCATTGTCTGTCATTGTTGTCCATCGCTGTCATTGCTTTAATCCATGTTATAATTAAAATCAACTTCTAAGGACATCATTGGAAAAATTATGGTTAATATTCATAACTTTTCAAAAAACTAATATCCATTAGTTTTTCTAAAAATTATCTTAAGAACTTAAAATGAATTAAAAAGTTACAGCCAATTTTTTTGAAAAAGTTCAATAAATTGACTCATTTGGAAACGCTTCTTAGATAATAAGCACTTAATGTAATAAATTGATGTAAAAAAAACGTTTCCAAATACTACCTAGCCTCATATCCTCTTAAAGTTATGTTAGGACCCTTTCCCAACTAATACATTACATTATCGCAAAATAAAATCCTCTGTAATTTTATATTTAAAGAAATAATTCTTCCACACAGTCTCACCTACTTATTGACAAAAGAAAAGGTCATGCCTATGCTAAAATGATCCTACTCAGTCCTATATGGAACTATGTTTTATGCTATAGCATTTGCCAAACATCACTTTTCCAAGAAAAATAGTTTCAAATGGATCATCAACTTTTCTATATATTAATCTAAAAAAATATAACTTATGATCAAAAATTGATTTTGACCAAAAATTATATTTCTAAAAGCAATTCCAAATGACTCAGCATATGAAAACCTAAAACAACAATCACCAACGAGTTCCATCCGCAACTTCAGATAAATCATGACACATATTGCTTCCTTGTACGGTAGCTAAACAATCTAACCATAAACTAACTGCATCGGGTGAACTGGGATTAAATAAATCATTACATGAAGAGTTTTGTTGATTGGTAACTCAGACTATCCTTTGAAATGATGAATAGATTGCTGCCCCCTTCATCCCTTATTGCCTTACCGATGTTAATCCAAACCATAGATGACTAGATGGGTTCAAATTATAGAAGCCACTCTTAAAAGTACACCCCGTGATAGGAGACTAGAGAAAATACTGTACCATCTGCTTAAAGCAGAAATATGCAATCATCTTTGACACCGAGTAGAGATTGATAACACAAAGGTTGCCACTAAATTAGGAATTTAAAATTGCAAAAATGGACAGCACACAATGAAGTAGCTTGAATGAAGCAAAGCAAAAACAAGACTCCCAAGAGAGAAATAACCACTGTATCTGACAAAAATACTCCATTTTCATAAAAATATCTAACAGAATTCCTCAATAAACGGCTACATGATTAAAAAATTATACAAAAAAATCTAATATATAACAAAATTCTTTGCTATAAATGTAAACAAATTATTTAATAGATGGCTGCTGCTACGAAATTAATTGGCAGCATATCTATTTTTCTTTTCTTTTCTCTGCTCCAAATAAATTAGCAAGAATCTCTCAGCTACATCAAAGTGAAAGATGGTCAATGGAACGCCCAGCTATCAGATCAGAGCTTGAACGCCTATCTGCTGCATTTCGCGAAGCCTCCACATGGGATAATACACTCCTCCTCCAAGCTCTTCTGTATCCAGCTGCTGCATGGCCCATGCGTAGTACACAGTTTGGATGGAGTCCTGAAATTTGTTTAACATTTATTATCAATAAGATAATAGTGGAATGCTGTAGAACTGCATTCGTGAAAATTCACTACCGATTTTAAAAGGTTGATGACAACATTGCAACTAAATGTGAAATTATATTGAATCCTTACAACTTAAATGAAATCTCAAGGAACAAGGGTGAGCCCAGATTGATTTGTTATGACCCAATGATTTGATAATGATTACGATGTATGTGTAACATATGGGAATAAAGTAGTATATATTCTGACTCAAACTCTCACCTTTCCTCCAGCAGTAACGGAACCTTCTCTATCACGTACACAATATATTTGCTGAGTTTGAAACTGTAGAATAGATGGAGAATGAATTATGTTATGATCCAGGAAACAAGCAGAATGTAAATAATAAATATATGAAGGAGAACTTGCTTACACCAACTATTATAATGGGTGACGACCCCATCATTTTGGTCTCCCTAACATCAACTTCAGATATATGTAGGATCTGCAGTATAAAACAGAACACAATTGATAAAAACCACCAGTAACTCAATTGTTACCATCAAGGAAGCAATTATCATGCATGCCTACCTTCAAGGAAGCAAGTAATGCAAAATAAAATTCTCTCACACAAATAGCCCATTAGGTAAAAAACTAAAAATATTAAAATGCATTATTTAAAATGCATTAATTGTAACCTATGATAAGTAAAAAAAATCTTTAGTACGTGGAAGGAATCCTATGAGCCATCCAAAAACCTTTTAGAAAACTTCAAAAGACCAATTTCATTAAACCATGTTTTTCAGGACCTGCATCCAAAATGAGATACAGAAACTCTACTCACTGCTAATTATAAGATTGGAAGGTGCTCATACTGTACTTTGCCAAACTTAACAAAAGAAACTTCTAGGCACTTTCTTACTCTAATCTAAATAATTTTGAAATGTACATCTCTCCTTCTCAAGCATGACTCTGAGAAATTGAAAGGAATCTAGAGGTGCATTTGAGTGAAATGTTAATCGCAATGCAAGTGTAATTCTTTACATTCTGTTGCTAGATTGGAATCCAGAGGTCTGCAAGCATCTGATAAATTCTCTGAAACTAGATATGTAGTTGACCTAAATATGAAGGAATTATCAGATGCATAGAGAAAATCATTACAATTTCACGTGCCCTTCAGTCTGTATATTAATTGACAATTAATCAGGTGTAAGTACAAATATATTGATCGTACTCAAGTCCACTATATAAGCATGCCCTACCAAAATTGACATCACAAAAGAATCCCCGACCATATGTTAAGAAAACACTTCAATGACAACATTAGAAGTCTGAACCCCAAAATCCATGCTTACTACCTTGTTATCAAAGAAATAGCCCTGACTCTCATAGGCCGTTTGTTCTCCTTTACAACGCTCTATCACCTCTGGACTACAGTACTTCTTCAATGTTTCCACATCACACTGCACATCATTAGGAATTCATTATCAGGTGCACTAGCTTAACATGTGAGGAAATTTAACTATGACGCTTTTAATAACCATCAAAACACAAAGAACATGCATATTAACTACCAAAGTTTTAGTATGAAAATGTGTCTAACTTCTAAACAAATGCAAATTCAGAAGCATTTTTTTATTGATCAATGAGATGCATATGTTTTTTAGATGTGTACAAACCTAGAAAAATCCTAGAACATGCAACAATGTAGCTACCAGGAAAAGTAAAATCTCAAACTTTGGGAAAGCTATAGGATTGTAAACCAGTGGGACCAAAGCAAGGCATGTTAAGCTCCGAAATGAGGCCAAAAAATGGTTAGTGGCTTAACCCATGAGAGCAAAACTGAAATCACAAGCCGTTTGTGAACTGAACAAGCCATAAACAAGCTCTTGGCAAGCAAAGCCCACTAGCTCTCATGTTCCCCTGATAAAACAAACACAAATAAGGTTTTATAAATGATAAAACTAGGGAGGTAATGGAAATAGCTCTCCCCATGATTTTGGTCCTCTCTCTGCCACTGACTAGGATAGCCATTAAAATATAGACATAGAAAATACTTTAAGCCAAGCATAACTAGCCATGAACAACTAAATGTTCATAAATTCATCATGCGTATTAATTCAAATAATAAATAATTACCTTCAAATAAGCAGTAAGGGTAGGGTTAATCATTTCCTGAACTTCGGCAACAAAGTCAGGCAAGGAAAAGGATCTGCAAAACATAAATTGTAAACATGCTCAGGTTTATAAGATAAAAATATATAAAATATGGAACATCACAGATGCAAAGTATCTTACGGATCCCGACGTCGTATCTCCTTGAATGACAGAGCAGTGGCTGTTTCTCCAAAAACAGTTTCATTGATACTGCAGGAGCAAGCAATGGAGATCAATATCTGATTAAAATTTTATACCTAGTGTAAGATAAGTTCTACTATGCTGATTCTTTATGGAAGTCGATGTGTACGCCAATGACAAACATTGCCTACATCAATCCTAGTTCCCTTATTTATGTAGCAGCAATGGAACAAATAAAGATACGATGATACAAACTCAAGTTTTTTTGGACTAAAAAATTTCCAGATATGATATTTCCAATAACATACAGATGAGACGTAGGTTCATAAGGATAAGCATGAAATAGGATTTGCAGCCAATCACAACTGATAAAAACATTAAAGAGTACTAGAAATAATAAAGGCACCATGTATTCACAATAACCAGCAACTAACCATCACTATAACAATCTTGTATAATACATAAGTCATAAATAGAAACTAAAGACTGATAATGGATGGAGAACACTCTAACAATACGAGTTATCGCTCTATGAAGGAAGAAAATTACTCTTGAATCTTGTGAACAACAGGATGGTCACTAGTTTCCCATCTTTCTCGCACATCCTCAGCCAACTGCCAATAGAGAATGTAGTACTGTTAAACTACAGATTTATAAGCTATTAGTCACACACACACACACGCACACGCACACACAGAAAGAGAGAGAGAGAGAGAGTCCCACCTCCTGGCCCTTTGTCATAACAGGTTTACTGATGCCATCTACACGTTTAAAGATAGGATGATCTTGCATCTAAAAGGAAAAGTTGTTGCATATCAAATTATCAATAAACACAGCAACTATAAAGAAGAAAGCACTTTTTAGTCTCTGAATTTAGCCTGGTTACCTTTGCTTTGAATGCTTCCCATTTCTTGCCTAAGCGTGACTGCTTTGAAGGCAGCACAACAATATCAGTTCTTGTACTTCTTTCTTCCTTGGGTATGGAGACAGAAGAATGTTGCATCTGCTTTCTTTTAGAGGGATTGCTGTTCAATTCATCTACTACAATATTATAACCCTTCTTTGCTAAGTCTAACACCTTAGCTTCCTTCAATCTTTGGAGCGATGCAGACATCTTTGGACTAACAGAAGCAGCTGTTGCTTTAAACCTTCCATATACAGTTTCAGATTGCCAATCTGATTCCCTGGAACTGCTTGATTCAGAACTATGACATTTATATGCTCCAGATGCAGTATCACTTCTGCCATTAGTGCCATCTGTTGTTTTAGTTGAAGTGCTTGTAAACCCTGAGGAATCTTGCTTGCCAAGCCCAAGTGTCTCCTTAAACTGAATGGTGATATTTGCATGGCAAATATACTCAATGAACATCAAAGAGTGGAAAGTTACAAAAGATAAGAATGAAAGAGAATTTCAACCACTCACCTCTTCCTTAGCAGCAGAGATTTTCTCTCTCACATTAGTAGAAACCTATAAATAAGAATATTTCAAGAACAACATAATAATATATAATCAACGAGGGAAAAGTATGCACAAGCATGCCCTACAAGCATTTCCAGTGATGTTCATGAACAAGGGTAACAAGTGGCAACTAGCAACTAACAACTGCCATGTGGTAATAGTAAAACCATTCTATATCTGTGTATGACTACACCATCTGTTGTAGTGTCTACACAACAATTTGTGGCTTAAACATATTTTCAAGATAATTGCAGGTGTCATATTACTGAGTGGACTCACAAAGCAATCTTCCTGGAAGAGGGTAGAGCAGAATATGTAGACAAGATAGGGATGTGGTGGAATTTTGTAGAATCTTCCGTCTCACCTTCTTTGTCGTAGACTCAGCCTCTGTCCAAATGCCATCCACTTGTTTGTACAGCTTGTCCTTTGTCAGCTTCGTTCTGCATTCGTGAGTTCAGCATTGCTTCTAAATAAGGGGCTCCTTGGAGGTGTCTGCTAGCCTTGACATACAAAGTATGCCTCAAGCTATAGCTAGAAAAGCTAAGGGTAGACTAGATAAAGTTACAGACTTCAGTAGTTACCTGGATTTCAGGTCTTCTTTTATTCCCCCCACCTTTTCATTCAACTCCTTAACGGACTGCTGGAATTCTGAATTACTGCCATAATTTCATATTAGTCAAGTTGTATGTTACATAGATATATAAGGTGTAGTTATTGCAGTGAAAAGCAGATGCAGATGTCAGTACCTATAATATAAATGTACCATTAGACCAAAGAAACAACCAATTTTTAAGGTTAAAGTAGATAAGAATGTTAAAAGTCCATTACAGGCTACACTGTTAATATTTGGTTTTGCAGATTACGCTGCAAGATATAGGCTTCAGGTCTTTGATTTAAGAATGAAAGCTACTGAATTCATTGCATAACTGTATCTTTCCTGAGTTTTTACATTCTTGATCCTGACTATCTATGGTGCATCAAACAGCTCAACTAAAGAAGTATTTCAATAATAAGAATTGTGCAGATCCTCCTCAGGATCCAAATAACAAAGTCATTTAAAGAAAGGAAACTGTTGGTTACACAGAATATCCCAATAACAACGACGTCCAATCATTAGAAACTTCAAGAAACTCTAACTAACCATAGCTACGACAGAATAACTGGGTTCAAGACATGGTCTTAATCACATAGACTGCTATACACGTTTGTTGGTACAATCAATAGCATGTAGATTTGGGCAACCTAGTACCAATATTAGTTTCTACCAGGTGAGGTCCAAAATGACACACGTATAAGCCTGTAAAGGCATTTACAAGCAAACCCAAAATAGTATCCATGCTAACTAAGTGACACAGTTGGTACATTCTGCATCTAATACACCTAGGTGTTACATTCATTATGTTCCATATTTGGCTCCGGAAACCATAGAAATCTATCATCATGACATCATGAAAATAAGGGCTGCTCTTTGATAAGTAACTGCATAGCACATGCTTTCTACCAAAAGGGAAATGTTATTGTTGCCTTGTGTACGACCACGGGTAATCCACCTGCAACCTAACTGAAGCATACGAGCTTTTCAATAGTCTATCATCCTTTTTTTGAATAAAATATAACATCCCTAATCAACTCTTTGAACCCTTTTCCCAAATAATTTTTGCTCCTGTTTTCTTTTTTAATTTTGTTTAAACTTCTATAATTAACACTTTGATTTGTTTGGTGAAAAACAGCAAATTGAGTCCCCCTATTGTTCAATGTTGATTGTATGTTTGGATGACATATGAGGGAAATATTAGAATAAGTGCCCATAATGAAACATAAAGTAAGGAGAAACATGTTTATCTTACAAAATAGCAGTTTTCCCCTCATGTTAAATTGTGATTTTGAATGTTCAAACAGTGAATATATTCAAGCAAGGTTACTCTGCAGACTTAACAGTATCTGGTGCTTAACATCTTAAGCCCAAGAAATGCCAAACATTTCCTTTGATATCATAAGGCTATGATCTAAATGTTTTATAATTATTGTATTGTCTTAGTTTCTCGATTTCTATTAATATCTTTGCACTTCATCTCTTTAATGACTCCCCAAGTATTTTAGAATTCATGTCTTCTTCCTTCTAAATTCTACACCCATTGACATTTGAACCCGCAACTCTCTAACTAAAGTAATAGTCATGTACAAAATTCATGTCTTTCTTGCCAAAGTAACTTAGAGTAAGAAACATGACAGATAAAAAATAATAAAACACATAAACCTTAATAAACTTGCATCTTATATGCTTTGAGTTCTTTTCAAGAAAATAGTATCTATCCCCCAATGTCTTCTTACCCCACTTAGTCCCAGTTTTACCTGTAGTCCAGATGGGAGTTTAATAGTCATTTAACTAAAACAACACATTTCTGTAACATGCCCAAATAAAGCATGTATGTTTAATATATATCCATTTTTTGAGCAATACGCTCTCCACAGTATATTAAAAACTTAGTCCAACAGGGCAACAGGCTAAAACGCATGTACATAGAAAATGAAAACAATTTGGTTGTTCAAAAACATAATCACAACAAATAAACTTCATCCTGAAATAATAAATCATTGGCAATGAAAATCCAAGCAAAAACAGCGAAAGACAGGACAATAGTACAACGCAAAACCAAAGAAACGAAACGGGCATTGGAATACCTCTTAGCCTCCCCTTTTACTTGCTTGGTGAATTCCTTAAAAATGCTCATCTGACGTGATCCCAGAGGCTTGACGCCATCAACCAATCCATAACGCCTACTTGCAGCCTAATCAAATACAACAGATAAGCACCCAAAAAAATGCATATCATCAAATAGCAAAAGTAAGAAATGCACTTGGGTGATAAAACAAACTCCAGAAACAAAAATTCCAAGCGCAAAACCACCGACTTCCCACAAAAAGACGACACTTTTTGCAAGCACCATGAACAAGAACCAAAAGTCACCTGTTGCGATTGGAGGCCAAGCGGGTAGCGAGACTGTTTGGCGAGGAACAGGTCCCGGGCAAGCTTCCTGCTCGCCATGAAAGGAGTTCGAGTTCCTCGGGTTTTCCTTTGGGTTGCTTCCTTATCAAGCAGAAAGGAAGCACAGAACCTTTTCTGGCATAATGAACGCAAAACCCTTCGAGCAAGAAATGTAGGTGTGTTTTCGATCATCCCAGAGAAGAAGAACACTGTGGGAAAACCCTAACCCTATAGACCTTAACCAAAACAAAATTAGGTTTTTTTTAAAAAGAAACACTAATTGTGCTTGTGGGTAAAGAAACTAAAAAGAAGAAAAAAAATTCCTCTGAATTGTTCAAATGGAAGAATCTAAATGTATCACAATGTAATACACTTCAAGCTCTATCATAGATTTTAATACGATTTTTATTGTTTTTTGTCATTAAATAAAGCTTTTTAAATGCAATGGTTCAAATTTGCTTAAATTTTAATTTCTAGAAATTTAATCACATGTTATTTATATGTGATAATTAAGTAAAGCTAATGTTTTTTTAAAAACTAATCACATACACTGTCTTTATTATTATTCCATCTAAGAACAATCAATCCTTGAGTATTTAACTTGTAATTAACTCCTAAATATAGATAACCTCATGTCTTCTAGTCAATTAAGCCTCTCTGTGAACGTAGAATAAGAAAAATAGAAATAAGTGGAAAGTGGTATTGTTATTATGATAGTATTGTTATTCTGTTTGGAAGTGATTTTTTTTGACAGGTGAATAAGTATGTATAAGGAAATATTCTGGTTTGGATGAAAAGTAGAATGAGTATTAGAATAAATGTTGGAATAAGTGGAAAACATGTAGATTAATAATAATCAACTTAATTATTAAAATATATATACATCATATTATATATGTATTATTTAAAAAAAAATAAACACACCGTATATATACATGTATCACAATAACTTAACAGAATAATTTTATTCTATCCTTCCTGTAGAATAGCTATTCTAGAATAAGTAAATCAAAATAGGAATTATTATTCCACTTTTATTTCACTTTTATTCCAATTTTTAATTTACCAAATGGAATAGCTATTCCTATTCTACATTTATTCCTGATTTTATCTAAGATCCAAACAGAAACTCAGAATTCATTTGGATCATTGTTTTTTTGTATCAATAGGACCATATTCAAAAATCTCAAAAAAAAAAAAAAAGATGAGTCTTGGCAGCTTTTTAGATTTTTTTTTTTTCCTTTTCTTTTGTTTCTATTGAACAACCATTATTCCTTACCATGACATCACTTTTAACTGAACCATCCTCAATAATCCATATACAAATAGACTCAACTCTTGTTTATTTGAACAGAAGGCAACATGCTCGGCTTCATCCGGTGCAAAGAATCCCTCGTTGCTTTGAACCATTTAGCCATCAGCTTGTCATCATCACTAACTTATCAACTAACAAGAAAAGTCATGAGTGAATTGACGGCATCTGTAAATAAAGGCCCATTATTGCGTTGAAGTACTATATAGTCTCAATGTGTGTGATTGGTAACAAAGAGTCATTCGTAATCAATACAACATAGTTGCCACTGTAACCTTTAAAATAACAAATCACGCCTTCAGGTTTCCAGTGGATGCTGATTTCCTTTAAAATAACAAAGTGGTTGCTCTCCTTTGGCTGAAGACTTGTTTTCCGATCTTCAATGTATTTGTAAGATTTTCTATTAAGAGTGGCGGGAAAATCATATTTTGAGAAAATAATTGCTGCAAGGACTCGACTTTAAAATATTCATTACCTGATCTACATGTTGTATCTAAGTACAGGAAAATATCAATTAGGAAAATATTTTTAATTTACTCTTCAAATTGTTTGAAATTATTTGACTATGAATTGATTTTTAGGTGAATTCAGGCATCCTTCGATTTAGCAGTTGGAATGCTTTAAAGATATCTTGAGCAACCTTACTTTTGAACAGGGTCCTGATTCAATTGCTTAGGAACCAACTGGAAACCATATTTTCTCTATTAAATCCTACTATACACTACTGAATAATGAAGGTATCCGATCTCCATTAATTTGCTACCTTTGGAAGAATAAAATTCCGTTAAAAATCAAACTCTTTGTATAGTTTGTTTTCAATGATAAAATCCTTACTCGAGTTAATCTTTCTAAATGGAGTTGGCCAAGTCAATCCTATTGCACTTTTATGTAGATTGTATCCAGGAAACTCTAAACATTTATTCTTAGATTGCTCTTATGCTTCTAAAATTTAGAGTTTCTTTCTTAATTACTCTGTTCGTACATCTAATATGGAAATTCTAGGTTTATTTCATATCTTTAATTTTGGTAAACATAAGTTATAAAAGAAGGCTCAAGATGTGCTTGTTTTAGCTATTCTTTTGTCCATTTAGCTTGTTAGAAACCATAAAATATTTCGAAATGTTGAGACAATTGTTGTACATACTATTCATAATATTATTGGCCTACCTGCATCTTGGTTAGAAAAATGTTGACTGAGGTCAAGGGGGTGAGGATTTTACTCAAGGAATTTGCTACCATGTAGCAAGTCAGGGAGCGATTAAGACTGATTTGGCAACTCATATCATTGCCTCCTCCATTGGCATCGCTCCTGTCAGTGTTCCTTCACATCTTCTATCTCCATCTCCTGTTGCAGTTGATTCTTTGAACCTTGAGAACGATTTGGCTACTAGCTGAATCATTTTTGAATTTCCGTGAATTTTTTGTTTCGAACAATTGTTTAATTAGACCTGATTTTATGGCATTAGTACTCTGCCAATTTTATTACTATGGTCTGTAACTTATTTTGACTCTACTCTAAACTTGTTTTTCTTTGGAGTACTTGGCAGTGATTTCATAGCTAAGTGTTTTTAATATATAATATATTATCATTTGTAAAAAAAAAAATAAAAAAATCATGCCTTCATCTCTGATCACTTAAGGTTGATTCTCTAGAATCAAGGAACCAATTATGATTAATCTCCTCATGTGAGGAGTTATCCACTATGATTTGACCGTAGATCGTAAATGTCACGTCATCACAAGCTACACGCAAAAAAGTTTGTGGGATCGTGTAGTCTTTTTTTTTTTAATTCAAAACAACTACAAGTGGGCCATAATAGTCCGCCAATAGTTGATGATTTCAGTTTTCACTCGTTAACTGCCATTGCAACAAGTCTCCTCGAACCTTAGGTTCAAAAGAATGGTTAAATCTCTTTTAGATGACACTCTACTTGTCCTGCCTGATAGCACTGAGAATATGATTAATATCAAAAGAATTTTATGTTGTTTTCAGTTATGTTCTGGTTTAAAAATTAATTTTCAAAAATCATCACTCACTAGAGTGGGGGTTTTCCAGGAAGATTTGTTATTTTCTTGTGATATCATGGGGTGTGAGAAGATTGATCTCCCTATCACCTATCTAGGATTGCCTTTACATTTTTAAAAAGCCAATGTTAACAATTGGGCTCCTGTGATAGAGAAAGTTACTAATAAACTTTCCTCTTGGAAGGCCAGACATCTGTCTTTCGGGGGCAGATTAGTCTTGGTTAATGCTGTATTATCAGCAATCCCTACATATTATATGTCTGTCCTGCATATGTCCTTGAAGATAGAGAAAAAAATAGATACTCTAAGGAGTAAATTTTTATGGAATTCTCTATCCCCTAATCATAAAGGGATGCACTTAATTAAATGGTCTAACATCTGTAGAGCTAAAAATCAAAATGGTTGGGGAATAATTAATCTGAGAAATTTCAGTGCAGCTTTAAAAATCAAGTTAATTTAGCAATTTTTCTCTAATCAATTCAGCCCTGTCTGGAAACTTATTCTTAGGGCTAGATACTTGCACAGGGGTCTTGGTGCAATACTGAATTCTTCTACTTCTATCTGCTCTCCCCTGTGGAGCCATATTAAACAAGTGTTTAACTTTTTCAACTGCTTTTCAACTGTTAATGTTGGCAATGGTTTAAATACTTTATTCTGGAACCAAAAATGGTATAATGATACTCCTCTTAACTCCTTTGTTTCTGAATTATATTGTGCTGCTAGATTTAAAAAGGCTTCAGTTAAAGCAACTTTGGATCTGTTTCATACAGATTTCAATCGATTGTTCAATTTAGCTCACTGTTATTCAGTTAATCCCACTGTGCTTCAATCTCAGCTGGATTGTTTTGTTTATATTTTGCAATCCTTAAATCTGGAAACAAGAGATGATAATTTTAATTGACTCCCTCCAAACAATGGTACCTTCACTGTCAAGGCAGCCTACAGTGTTTTTAATGATGGGGGTCTACGTAATGTTTTTTATAAAAGCATCTGGGAGAGTTATACCCCCTTAAAGGTCAAGCTTTTCTCATTGTTAGTTATTAAAAATAAGAATTTAACAAAAGAAAACTTGTTAAAAAGAACTTGGTCTGGTACTTCATTATGTACATTTTGTTCTGTATATATTGAAAACAATAACCATTTGTTTCTAAATTGCTCATTTGCAAGAAAGATTTGGGATTTCTTTGTGGTCTCATATCTTTATCCTAGATATTTCTGTGTAGCTGATTTATTTTTGTCTGCCCCTCATCTCAAGTTTTATTTACCTTTTTCTGGGTGGACTTTATTAATTCAAATCATTCTTTGGTTGATTTGGAAAGAAAGGAATAGTAGGATTTTTCGTAATTCATTTAGATCATGTTTTTTGATCATTAACGATATTATTTCTCTGATGAAATTCTGGGTAGGAAATCTTGTAACAGGTTTTGAGAAGGAAGAAATGTTGCAATTCGTCTCTGCGATGGCTTCACAGCCTGTGGAGTCTTCCATTCCTCCTTCTATTCCTTCCTCATCAAGACCTTCCTCCTTAAATGAACCATTTGGAGATGAATCTCAGAATGCCATGGACTACAGGCAAGAGTGATGATGGCTTGTTTAGTGTAGAAGAAAAAACAATTTTTTGTGTTACATTTCAATTGCTCCATCTTTGGGGTTAAATTTTGAGACTTTATTATGACAGATATACCTGAGGTTTTGTAATATTTATACTTTGATAATGTTTCTTACCAAGCATTTAAACCGATGAAATACTATTTATCTCAACCGTTAACACAAAAAAAACACCTCATGTCTAGACTTTCCATAGAACTAGCATGTTGTAATTTATCATTAGCATTTTTTTGCATTAGTGGGTTGAAATATTTCGTCTTAAAAAAAAACTTCTTAATTTCATTATTGCCTTTCTGTCCCACATAATTAACAATCATATTTTCATTAGCATTTTTCTTATTAACATAGGATACTTTTTTATAATGGACCTCAATGTTACGTAGTTGAATCCACATTTCGTAACTTTCTAACGTAGAGACTGTCACAACATAAGAAGCAAGATAAGGTTTTAAGGAAGAAGTAGTGGAGACATCTTAATCATATCTTAAAAGAACTGCTTTTTGTGGAAACTTGAGCAAATGAAGACCAGTATTTAATACCTCAAATTTTGCATCAAGAGATGCAATAAGACTTAGGATCTCTTCACCTATGATATATGCTTTAAGGAGCTTATCAGACAAACAATTATCATCATTTTTTTTTAAATCGGTAAATATCATTCATTAAAGTTTATTTGGCTATGAAAGCTACCACCAAGTGATTAAAGTTCACAAAATATAGTCCAAAGTCAAGTTTGAATCCAAAAATGGTTAATTAGAAGTCTAAAAAATATTACAGGTCAATTGAAAAGTTCAAGTTATAAGACATATCGAAGAACTAATTTTCATTTCCAAATCCTGATTGGAAAGGATCATAAGGTGAATTATCAACCGCAGCTACTAGGTTAGCATCCGTAGAACTAGATCCAGGTGCAACTAGCCCAATCGAGGAAGCAATAGACTGGACTACAAGGTTAGCTCTCTCCTAATTTTAAGATTGTTGAATATTATCCAGATCATAGAAGAATTCCTCACAGCTATGACCTGAGAAGAAGTTTACTCCTTAAAATTTAATTAGTGATATAATATCAAATAAAATAACATCAGATGATTTAAATTTGTTTCTAAAAACTCTATTATTCCTTTCCAACCAAATGATCCAAAATATAGTTGGAACGAGAAGATTCCAAACTACAATAATAATAGAAAATTTTGCATTTGACCTCTGCGAGTAAATTTCTTTCAAAATACCAACCTGAATAGTTGAAATATTAGATAAAAAGAATCTCCAAACAATTGATACTAGTGGACAAGTTAAGAAAATATGTGAAGTTTTACAGCTACAAGAACACGATGAACAAGAGATAGTACCCTGCCAACCTTTTTTCATAAGATTTTCCTTGGATAGAATCTTATCCTGAATTGCCAATTAGAGAAAGAGTTTAACTTTCAATGGAATCTTACTAATCCAGATACTATCATTGAAGGGGCATCTTATTCCACCATCATTCAAAGAATCATTATAGCTTTTAACCGAGAAGGAATTATTGGTAGTTGGGGATCCAAATAATTCTATCGGATTTATCATTTAGCTGTAAACTGCTAACAATCTCAGGAAATTTTGCCAATTGTTGTTGCAAAATTTCAAAGTTAAGATTATGGTTCCCAGTATGCTTAAATAAGCCTAAAAAGTCACTATTAAACTTAATCTACATTTTTTTACTGAGCCCTTTTTCAATTTAGATAATTGATATAGGTTAGGAAGACTATTTTTTAACGCCCCTATCTCCTACCAAGTGTTTTCCTAGAAGATAGTCTAATCTCCACAATTAATGAGGAATTTAGAAAATGTGTTGAGATTAGGGAAGCATCTCCTAAGTTCTGACCATAGTGGGGAACCTGGTGAACCAACATTTAGTAAGGAATTAGAGTTATTGCATGAGAAATATCAAAGTTTAATTAATTCAATCCATTTAAGCTTGGGATTAGTCTCAAGAAGTTGCCACAACAACTTACATTTGCGTGCACTTTCAAAATTTTTAATGTTGATAATACCCCATCCTCCTTACTTCTTGGATCTGCATGGTCTCAGCCAATTGACTAAGTGATATCCATTGTTAGTAGAGCTCGATGAACACCAAAGAAATTTACTTCTAAAAAGATCAATCTCAAAAGTCACCCTAGCAAGCAGGTGCAGGATCGAATGGTAGTCAATAGGCATGACAGATATAACTGAATTCACAAGTATGAGTCTACCACTAAGGGACAGAAGTTTCCCTTTCAAGTTGCAAGCTTTAAATTAAAATTTTCTATCATAGGAATCCAATCACTGTAAGAGTCTTTCCTATAATGAAGAGGTAAACCAAGGTATTTACTAAGTAGGAGTTCTTGCTTACAGCCTAGACTAGTACAATATTTATCAATATCATTCTGCTGGATTCCAATACTAGTTAGAGAATATTCGTTGAAGTTTATTTTGAGACCAAAGCATGCTTAAAAGCATGCCAGAATTCTTTTAGTGTTAATTATGCAGTCTTCATTGGAAGCTAAATATAAGATTGTGTCATTTGTATATTGAATGTTGAGCACTGTAGGTCCATCTCTAGGGAATTAAATGCCAGATATTAGATTATTCTGAATGTCTAAGCTCAACATTCGATTTAACACATAAGTTGATACTATAAATAGTAAAGGAGATAGAGGATCATCTTGTCTCAATCCATTGGAAGCTCCAAAAAATCCTTTTGGTGTACTATCTACTAAAATAGAGTACTTGACAGAGGTGATGTACATTTTTATCCAGGAAATCCAAATTTCTCCACAACTAAGACCTCTCAGGGATTTGATTAGGAAATCATAGTTGACATTGTCAATTTCTTTTTCAAAGTCTAACTTTAGCACTAGACTAGGATGATTGGATTGATGCATGAAGTGCAGAGTCTCTTGTGCCACTAAAAAACAAGGAAATATGCTCCTTTCAGGAAAGAAAGCACATTGACTATTGTCAATAAGGGAGTTCAAAATAAAGTTGAACCTGTTAGCTAGATATTTAGATATTATCTTAAGGGAACTATTCAGAAGGCTTATAGGACGATAATTCTGAACACTCTGACAATCCACTTTTTTTAACACAAGGATGATAAAGGTCTGGTTGATTCCTTTTAATGAATTAATATCAAAGGTGCTTTCTAGGTATCTTAACAAGTTTAACAAATCACCTTTGATGATTTTTCCAAAATTGGTGAAAGAAACTCATGGGGAAATCGTCAGGGCCAGGAGACTTATTCCCAGCCAATCTAAAGACCCCTACCCTGATTTCCTCTTCTAAGAATTGACCCTCAAAAATACCAGGTACTGTATTTTACATGGGAATAAGATATCTCAATTAAGGTTATCATGGTATAGTGTTTTATTATTAAATAGTTTAAAGAAGTGATTTTCAAAAGCGTTACTGTAGACACCCCGATTTTGAAGTCACTTGGCAGCAGGCTCCTTCGGTTGATGCTCTGGTTGCAACCACCAAAATCCTAGCCCACTTAGCCCGCACAAGCCCATCAAGCCTATTAGGCCCGTGCAAGCCCATTAAGCCCAATTAGACCCACATTGGCCCACTCTGACCCAATTAGACTTAAAACTAAACAAATTAAATTAAA
>JAMKQA010031637.1:0-19836 GCA_024699735.1 Posidonia australis
TAAACTCATGTTTTATTGACAAAATTGCAGATTTGACCCTAGGAATCCCAGTTTCGCACATTTAACCCCCAACTTCTTCAAAATTACATAAAATGTGTCTAGTCTCCTTCTTCGGATTCACCATCTTCACTGTGACCACATCGGTACTCCTCGGGTGCTTCCACGCACCTTGGAGAGCCATGCAGGGTTCCACCGGCATGGTCACAGGAACTGCCGACTCCGCTGGGGATAACCAGATTCTGAGGTTTCATGTTTTCAAACATAAGTCCATTATCTTGCACATTAAACCTTGAATTTCTTCAGAATTGCATTAAACTCATGTTTTATTGACAAAATTGCAGATTTGACCCTAGGAATCCCAGTTTCGCACATTTAACCCCCAACTTCTTCAAAATTACATAAAATGTGTCTAGTCTCCTTCTTCGGATTCACCATCTTCACTGTGACCACATCGGTACTCCTCGGGTGCTTCCACGCACCTTGGAGAGCCATGCAGGGTTCCACCGGCATGGTCACAGGAACTGCCGACTCCGCTGGGGATAACCAGATTCTGAGGTTTCATGTTTTCAAACATAAGTCCATTATCTTGCACATTAAACCTTGAATTTCTTCAGAATTGCATTAAACTCATGTTTTGCTGACAAAATTGCAGATTTGACCCTAGGAATCCCAGTTTCGCACATTTAACCCCCAACTTCTTCAAAATTACATAAAATGTGTTTTCCTAAGCATTTTTGCTGATTTAGTCCCAGAATCTCAACCTTTATTGAGGATATGTGATTTTTGCACAGAGGCCCTTGGAATTTACATATTTCACCTTTGCTTACATTTTGTACATTTTGTTGTCCTTTTTGAAGCATGTATCCTTATGCCTTCTTTCTTGCATCATGCACACTTTTCCAACTTATCTCAAACTTGGCTTTCACATTATTTCCCGGATTTCTTCCGATTTTCACGATTCTGATTTGATTTGGATTTCCATCGCCCGCGGGTGTACATTAATAGGCTTGACAATGCCGACATTGACCCGAATGAGGATTATTTTCTCCAATTTGATTTTCTTGGATTTCTTCGAGTTTCCACTGATTTACGTGACGCTTCCCAAGTATTCCCGATTTTCATGATTTTCCTCATTGCCCAAAGGCGTACAGGAAAGTGACATTTTCAGTGCCTACATTGTCCCTTGGATTATTTTCCTTATTATTTCATTTCTTCTCTTTGATTTTGCATGGTTTCGCATTCATCATAGGCATGTGCATTCAGAGTAGACAAGAATACACACTCTAGATCATTAACAAGCAGGAAATCTAGAAAGACTGAATTCTTTGGGTGCATGGGGGTGCCTAACACCTTTCCCATGCGTAACAAGAATCCTTACCCTTTCTCTGGCTTGCAATGGCTAGGTGTTGCATCCATTAGGCGTGGAGCATATATGTATTTTCTTTGCATTGATTTCTTTAGGTTTTTCCCTTTGTGTTTGGTTTTCCTCGTCTTTCCATTAAAAGACTAGGTGGTGACTCCTTTTCCTTATCTTTTTCTTATCTTTCTTTGGTGTTTCTGAGTCTAGTCTCCTTCTTCGGATTCACCATCTTCGCCGTGACCACATCGGAACTCCTTGTGTGCTTCCACGCACCTTGGAGAGCCGTGCAGGGTTCCACCGGCATGGTTATAGGAACTGGTGACTCCGTTGGGGATAACCAGATTCTGGCTTTCGTTTTGGTTTTCTTGCTTGCTTGTTATTGGTCTGTACACTTTGTGTTTGCTTGTTCTATTTGTTTGTACATATTTGACTGTACATGCCTTTTTACACTATTGCTATGCCACCACACATGCACATGACTTGATTCTTGCCTTTTGTTATGATGCTTGCTTTTCTTCACTTACTTGTAAGCACTATACTAGCACATGCACTCCTATTTCAGGAGTTCAACCAGCTGCGGTTGCATCTGTTTTGGGGGCCACTCCTGTTCCTCTCTTGCCTTCTAACCTATCTTGTGATGGGTCTTCGGCCACACAAGCTCAATACTTGAAAGCTTCGGCCTGGAGGTTCGAGCACATGGCCCTTTCTCTTGATCCTGTTGAGAGTCCTCCTCTTTCGGCATCTAAGGTTCTAGTGTAGACCACTATAGCATTGCAGGCTAACCCCACTGCACTGTCGCCCATACCATCACCATAGCTTCACACTGCTCCAGCGATGTGGGCATTATCTCTACCTCCTGCACCACAACTGCATTAGTCACAGCATTCATCACAGTCACTTAAGAACCAACTCATTAGTTGGGCGAGAGTACAACATTTCTCAAGTCCGTTGCCTAGAGCCGTATCGGTGCCACAGCCGTTGCTCTCGTGCTCAACCCCACGTATAGCACAGCAAACTCACAACCCACCTTGGCAACAGGATCAGGTCCCAGCACGTAAGTCATCACTGCACACTAAGTGCACACTTTCCACCGTCAAGCTAGTGCATCACGTCACATCGGCTCGACAAGGACAGCAACCTAAGAAGAAACGAGGCCATCGCGTTGAAAGTAACTACACTCCCCTAGGTGAGCCATTGAGCGTTGTTTTTCCTCAAGTTGTGTCACTTCTGAGATTCCCGGATCCACGTCCCCCACTAAATACACTTCCTCAGTGGTACGACGCGAGCGTATACTATGATTATCATCGAATCCTAGGGCACTTGACTGATAATTACCACACTCTGCGAGATGTCATTTAGAATTTGATCAACAGTGGGATTATTGTCGTTGGCACGCAAGATGCAACACCCACATCTAAGTTTGTACCCTCACCAGAATCTAGTTTTGCATGCATTACACACCCACACACTACTGTTGGGTCGATGCATTACGTTGTGTCAGCTCAACAAAGGCAACAACAATGGCAGAGGCGACCTCGCCATAAGGGAAATGGCTACCTCCCACTCGGGGAGTCGTTGAGCGACATCTTTCCTAAAGTTGCACCATTCCTGTAGCTACCGGAGATTCATCCATCACTGGACCCACTTCCCGAGTGGTATAAGACAAACTTGTTCTGCCAATTCCATCGCACCCGTGGACATTCGACAAACAAGTGTTACACTCTCCAAAATGCTATCCAACATTTGATTGACAATGGAGACATTGTCGTCAACACACAGGAGGCAGCACACACATACACTTGCACCCACACCTGCACACGCACGTGCACACCCTAGAATAACCGACCTTACCTTGTCTGAGCCGTCAAGCTTCGAGGATGTTGGAACTTTAAGGATTTATCCTTTCTCTCCCGGTTCTTTCCCATGGAATCCATCAGGTCTCATCTACTTTGTTCGTCCTCTTGCCTTTTCCCAAGTTCTGTCCAGCGACACTCACGTGTGCCACTCTTGTTCTTGTTCCTCTGCGAGGGGGCCTAACCAAAAGTTTGTTTGCCATGCAATGATCTGATCCAGCACATGCAAATACCCTGGATCTGGTAGGAGACAGTCGTCACGGCAGATATCAACTCCAATAGAGATATAGTCCTTATGTCACCAGCAGATTCAACATTCACAATAATAGTTTCAGTTTCAATAACAGTTTTAATGGCTTCAGTTACACTTGCCTTGATTTCGGTTTCCAGTGGCACTGTTAGGAGTTACTATGAACCCCAATGGCATCAACAAAACAGCAATGACAAGAACTGGAGCTATATCCTTTTTCTTTGTTTCCTTTGTTTTTTCTTTTTTGCATTACCATATATCAAAACATAAAAAAAAAATATAAAAAAAATCACAAGAGTAAAAAAAAAAGAATAACACAAAACAAAAAAAAACATTAAAAGCAACAGAAAATAATAGTTTGCTTGCCAATAACATTCTACCTGATGATGGAAATTGGAAAAGTTTGCCTATGTCAAAATGGATTATCCCTCAATTGTCACTACTTAGACTACCAAGTTAGCAAGGGAGCCACCGAACATCAAAGTCGAACGAAATGTACAAACTCTACAAGGACCCTGCACCTCCAAGAGGGAGATAAAATGTTAGGGGCGACTGAGAGTGTGAGCTAGAAAAGAAAACATACATTCGCAAGGGCATAAAAGAATAGAGAAGACAGAAGGCGAAGACAGAAATCAGCCGAAGAGTGAGAGGCGTGCGTTGTAGCTTTGCCCTTACCGTACCTTGGAGAGGAGTTGAGGTATGCGCTCAGTAGAATCACACCTTTGAGGGACTGACCCACCCTCTTGCAATAGAGGCCTTCTAAATAGATCGGGCGCTTATTACCTCTAAGTCAAGGTTAGAGTGAAACCGCACGTCTATGAGGGAGTAAAAGAAAAGCCAATGATATTAAAAAGAAAAGCAAGTGCAGGACCTTAAAGAGTTTGGCATGGAGCCAGGTCCATTACACTACCTTACAGTGAGTTCGAGTACCACCACTACCCATCGAGAGCCACCTATGACTTGAGAATCTTTGTAGTGTCAACTGAGTCGAAGGTATCATCCTCCTCTAACAGGCATACAGTTTTCCAGCCTAACTAAGGGCAAACAAACAGACGAACTAAGCAAGCAAGCGATCTAGATAATGAACTCAGTGAACAAGCAAAGCAATAAATGTAGGTAACAAGCAACTAAAATCACATCTAATCAACAAGACATGCATTTTTTGATCAAACAATAAGGTCACTCTTAAATAATTAAATTGCTCACAACAATAAAGTTTGCCACAATAATCATAATCACCACAGTTTTGTTTGGATGAGCCCTTTTGCTTCCATATGCTTTAGTTCAACAAGGTTTTGCCAAGTACTTTTTGCCAGGCTCATTTCAGCTGCTCATTGGATAAAGTGCATAAGTAGCAAGGACACCAGTTAGTGCACGAGCTACACGAACTTGCAGAATCAACAGCATGACAACAATTCCTCCGCAACAGTTTAGGTGTGGTAAACATTATTTGTAGAATGCCTGAGGTTAACACAACCAACTACTTGTTTGCAGCCAGAACACAATGACACAATAAGTAGCAGAACAGAGAATAGTCTCAATATGCCAACCTAAGATAGACTACGATTTATCACATTTCATCTTACCATCAGAGTATAGCTTAGGATAGTGGATGAATATATATGCCTCCCATCAGTAAACAATTGTGTCTCTGCCTCTACCAAAATTGGCCTCAACCACTTCAGTGATTCAAAGTATGCCTACAGTCATAGCCTAATCCTCAAGCCTTTACATCTTTGAGTAGTGCCCAACACTTCCCGTGGTAGCTTGACTCGATGCTAGAGGCATCTGTTTTGCCTTGGTATCTCCTGATTCGACTTCTGTTTTCATTAAGCATCATTCACCTTTTATGCTAGGGGCATGTCAGTTGCTTTCTAGCTAGACTCACGTAATCTGCCACTTGGTTCATCAAGGGTAAGTCAGTTGTTCTCTGATCAGGACCCGCACATCGAATGATTAGCAGAGATAACAGCATAACTGTGGTCTCCACACAGTAATCTAGAATTTGGTAAATATAATCAAGAGAATGTCCTATAGTAGCACGGTCAAGTACAGAACCATCAAAACACTATGGTCGTGCAGAACATGCCCTAGACATGCCAGTCAGAGGCAGGCTACAATCCCAATCAAAGGTCTATGTCAAATTGCCATAATTCCTTTAGTCTTCCAAGTACAATATGGGATGGCATTTGGGTATACATACTTCCAGTCACTAGATGAATGCATCAGTTGCTTTGACTAACGACAGTCTCAAGGTACGTCTATAGTTACAGTCTACCTTCCAAGACTCCATACCCTCAAGTGATGTCTAGCCAGTTCGATACTAGGGGCATGTCAGTTGCTCTTTGGTCAAAAGTCATATCATGTGCCTGACAGAACACCAACTTACAGTGTAATTGAACCAGAGCCTTGACCAGGGGCATGTAAGCTGCTTTATGGAAATGAGGACTATTTTGAGAACGCTTGGGGCAAACTATCTTCCAATTGATGGTCAGGTGAACATTCTTATGAAGAAGTGAAATTCATTACATAATGGCTCCTACAAAGCGACAACTATAGCGGGACACTACAGTGAGTCAAGAATGAAATCTGAAGAATCGTTGGCATGTCACAAACACTTTGAATTCATGACGGCGTTGGGCATAAACAACCAATCCCTAGTTGTCTCGACTGATATCCCCCACAACGGCGATGATCTAGGGTGCACTGGTACTTGAGAATAAGGTCCCCTTGGCAAATCCTTTTGGCTAAACAGTTGGTAAGGACCCCTGCATCCTTGTCTCCCTGATTTGCATCCGAAAGGACGGAGTTCAAAGACATTCTCCAAGACTTCACTCCAAGATGGATGAGGTCCTTTCCCTCTGGATTATCATTTCGAAAGAAGCTGAACCAAGAGATACCTCCATCTATGGGCTGATATCCCAAACTATCCGATTGACATCCATCAATTTGTCATCTCTTGGTCGGTAAGTCTGAAACTTGCCATATTCCATTCTTGGTCGGTAAGTCCTAAACTTGCCATATTCCCTTCTTGGTCGGTAAGTCCAAAACTTGCCATAATCCCTCCAGTCGATAAGTTCGAAACTTGCCATATTCCCTCTGGTCGGTGAGTCCAAAGCTTACCATCTCTTGGTCAGTAAGTCCTAAACTTGTCATATTCCCTCTAGTCAATAAGTCCTAAATTTGCTAAATTCCCTTCTTAGTCGGTAAGTCCTAAACTTGCGATAATCCTTTCTTGGTCGGTAAGTCCTAAACTTTCCATATTCCCATCTTGGTCCTAAACTTGCTATATTCCTTTCTTGGTTGGTAAGTCCTAAACATGTCATATTCCTTTCTTGGTCGGTATGTCCGAAATTTGCCATATTCCCTTCTTGGTTGGTAAGTCTGAAACTTTCCATATTCTCTTCTTGGTCAGTAAGTCCTAAACTTGCCACATATTCCTTCCAGTCGGTAAGTCATAAACTTGCCATATTTTCTTCTTGGTGGGTAAGTCCTAAACTTGCCATAATCCCTCCGGTCGGTAAGTCCAAAACTTGCCATATTTCCTCCAATCGGTAAGTCCTAAAGTTGCCATATTCCCTTCTTAGTCAGTAAGTCCTAAACTTCCATATTCCCTTATCAGTTGGAAAGTCCGAAACTTGTCATATTTCCTCCAGTCGGTAAGTTCGAAACTTGCCATATTTCCTTCTTGGTTGGTAAGTCCTAAACTTACCATATTCCCTCCGGTTGGTAAGTCCAAAACTTGCCATATTTCCTTCTTGGTCTGTAAGTCCTAAACTTGCCATATTCCCTTCTTAGTCGGTAAATCCGAAACTTGCCATATTCCCTTCTTGGTCAGTAAGTCCTAAACTTGCCACAATCCGTTCTTTGTCGGTAAGTCCTAAACTTGCCACATTCCCTTCTTGATCGATAAGTCCTAAACTTGCTACATTCCTTTCTTGGTCGGTAAGCCCTAAACCCGCCATATTCCCTTCTTGGTTGGTAAGTTCGAAACTTGCCATATTCACTTCGGTCGATAAGTCTGAAACTTGCTGTATCTCCTCCAGTCGGTAAGTCTGAAACTTGCCATCTCTTGGTCGGTAAGTCCAAAACTTGCCATATCCTCTCTCGATTAGCATCCGTCAACTTGCCACATCCTCTCTCGGTTGATAGGTCCGGAACTTGCCATATTCCTTTCTTGTCGGTAAGTCCTAAACTTGCTATATTCCCTTTAGTCGATAAGTTCGGAACTTGCCATATTCCTTTCATGGTCAGTAAGTCCTAAACTTGCCATATTCTCTCCGGTCGGTAAGTCCGAAACTTGCCATATTCCCTTCTTGGTCGATAAGTCCTAAACTTGCCATATTCCCTCTGATCGGTAAGTCCGAAACATGCCATATTCCCTTCTTGGTTGGTAAGTCCTAAACTTGCCATATTCCCTCCAGTCGGTAAGTCCGAAACTTGCCATATTCCCTTCTTTGTCGGTAAGTCCTAAACTTGCCTTATTCCCTCCGATCGGTAAGTCCTAAACTTGCCATGTTCCCTTCTTGGTCGGTAAGTCCTAAACTTGCCATATTCCCTTCTTAGTCGGTAAGTTCGAAACTTGCCATATTCTCTTCTTGGTTGGTAAGTCCTAAACTTGCCATATTCCTTTCTTGGTCGGTAAGTCTGAAACTTACCATATTCCCTTCTTGGTCGGTAAGTCCTAAACTTGTCATATTTCCTTCGATTGGTAAGTCCAAAACTTGCCATATCCCCTCTGGTCGGTAAGTCCGAAACTTGCCATCTCTCGGTCAATAAGTCCGAAAATTGCCATATCCTCTCTCGATTGGCATCCGTCAACTTGCCACATCCTCTCTCGATAGGTAGGTCCAAAACTTGTCATATTCCCTTCTTGGTCGGTAAGTCTTAAACATGCCATATTCCATTCTTGGTCGGTAAGTCCTAAACTTGCCATATTCCTTTCTTGGTCGGTAAGTCCTAAACTTGCCATATTTCCTCTAGTCGGTAAGTCTGAAACTTGCCATATTCCCTTCTTGGTCGGTAAGTCCTAAACTTGCCATATTCCCTCTGGTTGGTAAGTCTGAAACTTGTCAAATTCCCTTATTGGTCGGTAAGTCCTAAACTTGTCATATTCGCTCCGGTTGGTAAGTCCGAAACTTGCCATATTCCCTTCTTGGTCGGTAAGTCCTAAACTTGTCATATTCCCTTCATAGTCGTTAAGTCCTAATCTTGCCATATTCCCTTCTCGGTCAGTAATTCTGAAACTTGCCATAATCCCTTCGGTTGGTAAGTTCGAAACTTGCCATATTCCCTCTGGATGGTAAGTCCGAAACTTGTCATCTCTCGGTCAGTAGGTTCGAAACCTACCATGCCCCATTCGATTCTTGCTCAGAGAGTTTGGTATCGATAATGCCCCCTTTGGTCGTGCTTCAGATAGTTTATACCAACCTCCTTCTGTGGACCGATACCCTGGACTACCCGATGGACACCTGTCAAGGTGTTTAGTCAGCAGGTCCAGTATCTTGTTGTGGCCCCTTTCTCTTAGGCTGGTAGCTCAAAATACTTGGCTGACAACCGTTAAAATGTCCAGAGTGGGTTGATAACCCAAACTATTTGGTCCACAAGACCGTCAACGTCGTGCCATTTGGTTCTCAGTGAGTGCTCGGGAAGTAGAGGTCTCCTCCTCCTATTCCATTTCTTTTTCCTTGTAAGAAGGGGTAGGGTGTCTTTGTCAACTATGAGCATCAGTCTCTGTTCCATTTGTCCTCCACCATGCTCAGGGTGGGGCATCTGTAGACACCCCATATGCTTGCAATTGGACCCTAAACCTAAACTTTAGTCCTAAATCTAGTCCTAAACCCTAACCTAGTCCTAAACCCTAGTCCTAACCCAAGATCCTAAACCCTCGGCTAGCCTAAATCCTAGTATAAACCATAGGCTTAGCAAACCCTAGCCTAAAACCCTAAATCTAGTCCAAAACCCTAGACCCAACCCTAAATCCAAAACCCTAGGCTAGCCTAAACCCTAGTCTAAAACCATAGGCTTAGCAAACCTTAGCCTAAAACCCTAAACCCTAATCCAAAACCCTAACCACTTTCCACTCCACTATAACAACCGTAACTACTTCCCACTCCACCATAACAACCCTAACCACTTTTCACTCTACCATAACAACCCTTACTACTTCCCTCTCCACCATAACAACCCAAACCACTTCCCACTCTACCATAATAACCCTAACTACTTCCTACTCTACCATAACAACCCTAACCACTTCCCATTCTACCATAACAACCTATAACTAACCATAACAACCCATAACAAACTATCCATTGCAAGCCTATAAATACCCCCCGCCCCCCATTTGCAAGAGAAAAGAGGGGGAAAAAAGGAGAGAAAAACTTGGAAAATTTGAGAGGAGAGCAACCAAGGAGATTTCTTCTAACCAAAGCAGCCAGGGGAGTCTCAGATCAGAGAGGAATCTCAGAGAGGAGAAGAAAATGAAGGTTTAGTTCAACTCCGGCGAGCTCTGGCAAGCTCCGACGACCTTCATCACTGCCAGCTCAGGTAGGCTCTAATCGAGCTCAATTTCTTTCCAATTCAGTTCCCCAGGTCCTCCTCTACCTTCCCCAATCGATTCCAGTAGGGCCAGGTAGTTGCCTTGGCCGGAATCAATGGTTCTTTGGGGCGTCGGACGCGATTCTCCAGTAGAGGAGGTGGGGGCACGAATCCAGTGAGTGATTCGTGCCCTGGCGTGCTCCATTCAATTAGGCCTAGTCCCTTCTTGCTTCTCCACCCTTCTGGCCACCGCAGCATCTCCACTGGAAGCCTCCAATAGAGGCTTGCTGGATGCGCCTTCACCATTGTCGGAGATGAAGGTGAATCGTGGGTCTCGATCGGGTGCCTCCCGCCTCGCCACATCTCTCCGAGCATCAAGGAACCTTCCTCTGCTCTTCCCCTGCACTCCGAAAGCTTCATCACCACGTCCCAAGCCACAACGACCTCCATAGTTGAGCTTGCTAGAGAGGATCGGGTCGACAGCAAGCAGGATCAAGTGGGTGAGGAGCGACGCCTTCTCTTGCCTCTGAGTGGTAGAATCTCTTCCTCTCTGCACCCCAAAGCCTCTAGCAACCCAGAATCACCGCTCTGCCACCTCCAACGACCCTTTCTTGCCCATTGCTGTCACTGAAGTCGCGACGCCGGCAAGGGAGATGGGAGGAGACCTCTGACTGTTGGCTTCCTAATCTAAGCCACTGGATCTTTCCCTCTTTCTTCCTTCTTACTCCTAGTGGGTTTGAATGCCAGATCAGGCATCGCGGAGGCCTGGAAAGGTATCCCAGATGGACGTAAAGGCGGAGTTCCGTCGTCGATGGTCGTCGTTCTTTAAAAAAAAATAATAAAAACTTCTTTTAAAAAAACTCTGTTTGTTTTATTTTGTTTCCAACTAGGCCCTTTCATTTTGCTTTTAGGTCCTTGCATTAATTTTTAACCTTTTTAATAATGCTTTGTTTTATGAAATTGCAGGGTGACCCTCCTCCTGCTTCTTCTTCTTCACTCCCCCTTTCCGTCACTGTTGGAGGGTGCGGGTGAGGAACAAAGAGAGCCTAAGAGTGGGAGAACGGGAGGCGGAGGTGTGCGGTGGCTTGTGGCAGCGTGTGGAGCTCGAGTGGTGTGCCCCTATGGTTGTGTGTGCCCCGGCGA
This sequence comes from Posidonia australis, assembly GCA_024699735.1. Classification (NCBI taxonomy): domain Eukaryota; kingdom Viridiplantae; phylum Streptophyta; class Magnoliopsida; order Alismatales; family Posidoniaceae; genus Posidonia; species Posidonia australis. The sequence goes on from JAMKQA010031637.1 coordinate 11,147, forward strand.
GGGTCGTGGTCGTCGAAGTCGGTCGGGGGATTGCTGACGCACATTTCTCAGATATGCATCTCCAACCCATGTGATAGAGAGCATGAAAATGGTAGAAATTGATAGGGTCGCACGAAATCTAGGTAAATTTACGTTCCTGGAATTTATTGTGAATTTATGACAATTTATGGTGGATTTATGCCGACGATTGCGTTTTGGGTCATTTTGACCCTTATGCCTTTGCGATTTTGTATCTTGATGCATGATGAAGGGTTTTGGTTTTGTTTGTTGGGTTTTGGAGTAGACTCAAGGGTGTAGACCTTAGGTTTTATGCGTGATTTTTGGTGTTGATTTTGGGGGTCCGATCATCAGTCCCAGTTGGGTGATTTTAAATAGTAGGGTTTTGGGCCATTTTTTGGGATTCGCAGAATTCAGCATACCAAAGTGGAAACTGCATATTGAATTAGTGAATTTCGGTGTACCAAATCCATTCGGCATGCCGTTTTTTTTAACAGTATTTGTCCTCTAGTCGATTCGGCCTATCGAATCCTTCCAGTCAATCGATCTAGTGAATTTTGGCATACCAGAGACAGAACGGCATATCGAATCAGTGGGGGGCTGAGATAGCTAAGGCTAAGGGACGTCGGGTTGTAAAGGTATGAGACTCCTTGACTGTTGTCTCGAGGATAGGGTTGTGGTTCACGGGTTGAGGTGTCTTGTGGCATGATAGGGAGATATGATACTCCTATTGTCGCTGTGAGCATTGAGGCTCAGGTGTCATCAGGTGTGGAGGTATGACACTCCCTCCTGAGCACTGTGTATGGAGGACGCTGTGAGGAGGCGTACCCTGTGGTGGCCAATGTGGGTGGGACACGTGCCCCGTAGCTGGTAGCGTCCTGAGAAACAGGATAGCCTTCCCAAGGGGTTTAGCTTTTTGAGGGTTCTTCAGAGAGGGAGAATCGCAGGACAGTGAATGCTCCTGCACAGGGTGGCCATCACCGTGGCAGTGCAGAACGCTGTGGTTGCTCAGCTGACTATGTGTGGCCAAAGGTTGGTTGCCTGGTGTCAGGCTTCCCGACTCACTATATGTGGTTTTGGCCATTGAGGGCCTTTACTTGTGGTTTTGGGCTAGTAGAGCCCCGATTGTGGTTTTTGCCGGTGTGGGCCTAGTTTGTGAGGTTTTGAGAAATGGTTTGGGAAATGAATTTTAAAAGAAAATTAATTATGTTTCACTTTCCATAGTTTTCTTGGGGTGCATACTGGGTGACTTCTATCGCTCATACGTTTCCCTCGTATTTTTGGTTTGCAGGTGCAAGCATGCAGAGGTTTAGCGTAGTGCATATGTCTGGAGTCTCCTAGCTACACACATAGGTTCCTGGTTGTTAGATATTTTCTATTTGGCTTTAATTTTTTCCATAATTTAAATTGTTTTAAATTATTGTGGAAAATGAGGGGCATTACAACTAGCCTACGTGAGTGACCTGCACTGATGGTCTAGGGATTTTTAACCATCATTAGATCGAGTCTCCATGCCTATTTATCATGTTCTTTGCATCCTTCATTGTTTATTTTCTAGATTTCCTTCTTATTTTGGTTGTTGCATCATGTTTTCACATCATCGCATCATTTGTCTCAAAGGCAAACACAAATCGACATCAATATGTCAACATAGCCGCACATATGGTCGAACATGTCAAGAAAGACCAATTCATCGAGCATATGGGGGTGTCTAACACCTTCCCCATGCGTAACAGGAGTCTTTACCCTTTCCTTGGCTCGTAATGACCCTTGTGTCGCATCCATTGGCATAGATTTATTTCTCTTATGTTTCTTATCACATTTTTATTGCTCGTCTTGGGGTAGCGTCCACACAGCTGGCGACTTCACTGGGGATTCGAGACTCTGGCTTTTGATTTGCCTTGTTCTTGTTTACGCGGCATTGTTGGTTCATTTGGTTATTCTTGTTTACCTTGTTTGATGCTGTTTTTGCCTCTTGGGATGTGATTGTTTTGTTTACACTAATGCTATATCATTGCACATACACATGACATGATAACATGCCTTTTGATTTCAAGTTTGTTTTCTTTCGCACAAGCATGATCACATTGCTGGCACGTGTCATGCACATGTGTTTTGATTGATGTGTGATGTATGCATGCCGGCTGTTTGATTTCCTTCCCCTTTCAGTCATTAATTTAGGACAATTGGTGACTTGTTTGCCTCCCCCTCTTGTTTAATTAAACGCCTACAAGAAGAACTAATAATTCATGCAAAATTAGGGATAAAATGTTCGCTTCCCCCTGGTTTAATAAAATTCCATTAAAAGCCATTAAATCATGTTTTGCATGCTTGAAGCATATAGGATCATGCATCCACTCTCCTTTGAGTCCACCTACAATTGCGAAGAATAGTCCTGATCTGTCATTCTATTGCTATTGGCGTAGGATAGCATGTTGGTCTATCCCTCCTTGTCTGGGGCCGTATTGGTGTTAGTAGAGGGTACAACCCGTGCTTTGTTAGGGTCGAGGCTCCTAATGCACCATCGTTCCACAGCTTTGGCATGAGTCGGGACCTTACTTTCTGACCTTGAGTTGAAGACCCAGGAACCTTTTGAGTGAAATCCGGAGTAGACGTCCTTTTTAGCACACACTTAGTTGGTAAGAGAGAGCATATTAGAAGCATTCATGTGCACGTGTACCATTCATGCTACCTTAATAAACTCTGCATTCCTTCTACTTCTATACTGATTTTTTCCTCTGTCGAACTGTCAGCATGCGAGTTCCCTAGTTGGAGCTCAAGTTCCCTTTCGCTGACTCCCCGTTTGTTGGCCTAGTTTCTCAGCTGCCTTTCTGAGATACTCGTCGCTCTCGACGATTGCTCGTCGTAGAGTTCGCTCGCCTCCTTACTATTGTAGCCTCATTCGCACTTGCTCTCACTCAACTATGGTCCAGCACTTCAACGAGCCTCTTCTCACTACTGTCTCTAAGGGGACACCAACTTCAGTCCCTCTCACCCTTGTGTCATCTACTATGCCACCTGCTTCGCCCATATACTAGTTCCAGGTATCTAGGGTCAATCTTCTCATTTTTTCTGGACCTTGGCAGACCTTCGTCAGTCCAGGGCCTATCACTGAGTCTATCATAGTGACCACCACTCTGGCCCTAGAGTCGTCTGTCTCTGTCCCACCGTTGAGCTTTGTTATTGTTACCACCTAGCCTGCTATGACAATTTCTTCGGTTGGCTAAACTCTGCCTGGACAGTCCAATTTCTAGCCCCCTTTGACATCCATCTGGCTTACACTCTTGTCCCTCGATATTGTTACCGACAGGTCATCCTTCGACCAAGCACTGCATCTCATGGCTCTTGTCCAGAAGTTGCTGGGCATGGCCCTTGCTCTAAACTCGACACTATAGCTGTCTGCCTTTGCCTTCCCCGAGGTCCCTGTACAGCCCCTATCGGCTTGCTAGATCACCCCCACTGCACCTTTGCCCCGGCCATCACCCCAGCTTTTGGCTACCCCGGCGATGGGGGTGTCGACCCTACCTCTCACATCAACACCACCCACAACACAGCATTTCACTCCATCACCTAGAGGTCAGCCCTTGAGTCTTACTGGAGCTTAGCATTATCCCGGTTCATTGCCTGGATCCGTGCCAGCATAGTAGCTGCTGCTCCCCTATTCTGCACCACACCCGACAATGCATATTGTTACCCCTTCACCCTTACATCAGATACCGATCCCAGCATTCTTATCACAACATAACACATCCCAGCATGGGTATGCCGACTATCGTGCTAGACCCCAGGTGGAATGGTAGTGGATCCAGAGGAGCACCTAGGTGCAACCCATACAACATACACAATAGCTGCCTCAACTGCACCAGTCCCTCTAGTAGCGTCCCTGGATGCTCTTTCGACAAGGATGAGTGATCTGGAAAGAGCACTTTTTCAAGTGTAGGGTGGTGATTGACAGCCTTACAAGTTCCAGGACCTCTACTACTTTCCAGAGGCAACTCTCCTGCCAAATTTCCAAGTCCTAGACTTTGAAAAATATAATGGTAAAGACTGCCTGATCTCGCATTTGAGAGCATATTGTGGAGACCTTGCATAGCTTCAGGTTGATGAAAGGCTCCTGATCCGTCTTTTCTAGAAGAGACTAACCGATCCTACCCTAAAGTGGTTCACTTCCTTAGACATGGCATCGGTTAAGACATGGAAAGACCTCAACTAGGCTTTTCTGGAGTAGTATTCTTTCAACCTTGACCTAGTTCCCAAGCGCGAGGACTTGGCCGCCACCAAGTAGAAGCCCCATGAACCATTTGGAGAGTATGTCCGACGTTGGCGTGCTCTTGCTTCACAAGGTTGCGATAGATCCTCTAACGAGGAGTCCATCGAGATGGTCGTCTGTGGAGCACAGCCAGCCACTAGGGCACTACTGAGCATATAGCCTATCATCACCTTTGCATCCCTGATCCAATATGGCGCTCGCGTGGAAAATCCGTTGTGTAGTAGCAACTTTCCCGCACTTACTACATTCGCCAAGAAGGCTACCACCCCCATCCATAATGTTGCCACCAACAGTAGCAACAACAACAACAACAACGGCACAAGCAACAATTTCAACAAGAGGAGGGATCCCCCTAAGACCACCATGGCATACGTAGGATCCCCTACTACGCTTGTAAATGTAGTGAGCTTGCCAGCTCAGCATTAGTTAGTTTATGCACCCACACATAGGACACCACACACTCCCTATATAACCACCATCGTCGAGCTAGTGTACCCCGTTGCGTAGCAAGGCAAGGATTGCATCATGGTCAAGGACATCTGTGACGCCCAGAGCGACATTATACCCCTTTGGTTGAGCCCCTTAGCATTGTCCTTCCTAAGGTGTAGTCACTCTTGAGGTTTCTAGAGATCCCCCCACCACCAAACCCACTTCCAGGGTGCTACAAAGTAGATCTTTTCTGTAATTTCCATCAAGTTGAGGGGCACTCTATAGACAATTGCATCACACTATAGAATGCTGTCTAGCATCTCATTAACCGCAAGGTCATCATCATCAACACCTAGGAGGAAGGGTCTACACCTATTCCAGCACCAGCACTAGCACGGGCACCACCTCAGCCTAGCATTGTTAGCCAACCCTTGTTTGAGCATGCCAATCCAGGCAAAATAGGGACCTTAGGGATTCACTCTTTCTTTTCTACTCGGTCCGACACGTTAGTGTCAGATCCCTCTGATCTTATCCAAGATTTGTCTACTTCGTTTCCCCATTCCTTGCACTGCTCTCTTCTTAAGGGCTTGAGATCCTTAGTGTATATGATCCATCACGTCACCAAGCCAAAGCATGCGACCGCCATTCTGAACATGCAGCCCGCACCCACAACCCTAATTTGCTTGTTAGCCAGACCATCTTCAGAGCTTCCCCATCCATAACCATCGATAGCTACCACCACGGTAAGCCTACCAGTCACCTAGTTGTAGTTGGTTGCCCAAGCACCTATGGTCATTAGCATGACTCGAGACACCCATTGTGTGCCCTATGACTACGCCATAGAGATGTGTGTAGAGGTCACACAGTTGGGCCAGGTGTACAAGGCTCCAGCTTTGGCTCCCAAGAAATCAACCCCTCCACCACCGTCGCCAGAAAACCCTATTTCACCACTTATGACTGAAGAAGGTCAACCCAAACCCACCACCGTAGCAACCACCAGCAAGCCTACAGTCGACATCACTACACAGTTGAAGAAGGTCAAAGCGGACATTTCTATTTGGCACCTCATCCACACTTCAGCTAAGCATCGAGAGGCATTTCTCTATGTTTTCCAGGCTGCCCATGTTTCCCTGACAATCGACCCAGTGACATTGGAATCCATGGTGGGAATGCTTGCCACACTGCAGGTCATTTCTTTCTCTACAGAAAAATTGCCATCGACAGGGACCAACCATAACCAACCACTATTTGTGACTGCGTAATACCAAAACTTCCGCATTCCCCTTACCCTGGTTGACAATGGCATAGGACTAAATGTTTGCCCTTTGCGCACATCAAGCATGCTCGATTCAATGCCGAGGATGTCACACTAGTGGTCAAGGGAATGACTTCATTTGACAACACACATCATGATGTGCTAGGTCATTTGGTTATCCCCCTTATCATTGGTCTGAATGATTTCAACGTAGAATTCTACATTGTGGATCTAGAGCCCTCCATCAATCTTCTACTTTGGCGCCCTTGGCTACACAAGCATCAAGTCATTCCTTTGACCCTACACCGCATGATCAAGTTCGGCTAGGACGATAGCGTCGTTATCGTCATGGCCAAAAATTTTGAGAAAGAAAGGGTCAATTTTGTGTCTTCTGTTGACCACCAGACTATCCAGTTTGAATCCAAGCCCTCAGATGTTTTGTTCTGGGTTAATCGGTTTGAGTCGGTTAACTTCATCCCCAATTTTGAGCATGGCTGCTACCCACCTATTTGTAGCAATCCCTTCCTGATGGTTGAGAACCTGTGCCATAGGTGGGGATATGAGAAAGGGACACCACTCGGGCAGAACAGATTGGGAATCGTCGAACTAGTTGTTGTCGTGGAGTGTAGGGATCGAGAATGACTCGATTATAAGCAGTAGGAGACCAACCAACCGTTGAAGACGACAAAGCTCCCTAATCCTTTTGATTTGCCTAACTTTGTCAATATAGGAATCCTTGATCCCAACCACGACATTTGCTCACCAGAAATAGCACAACAACGTGTAATCCAACCAGAATCAGATGAGTAGATTTGCATAGAGGACTATTATTCAGATAAGGACCCCTCATGTTCAGGTAGCATAGACCCGAGCAATAGAAGGCAGTAGTAGTGGCCAGCACTGCCCAAGTCAGTACTTCTAGCACAACCTTCTCCTGTCATAGTGTTACATGCATCAGGCGTAGTATTGATTTCAGTTCCTTGCACAGTCCCTTTGACTTTTGCATCAGCAGTCACCACCACTACAACACCACCATAGATCCCAGCAGTCCAATCCATCGATCTACGTATGCCATCATCAGTTCCCTCACAACAATTCGGCTTAACAGTGGATCAGTCAGTCAGTTCCACCATACCAGCCGCTCTGCCCATTTCAACACAGAATCCAGTAGTAGTAATGGTAGTACCTCCACCTTCTGCATCAGTCAATCCACCACAGACATCACCCGTCACAACATCTCCCATTGATCCATCACTTACATTAGCAGAAGGTGTAACCAGCAGTTCGGTTATCCAGGAGTCTTAGCAGTTAGGTACAGTAACTTCATCAGTGCACCCTCCAAAGAATGTAATAGTACTTTCAGCATCACTGCCTCTCCCAATTTAGCTTGCTGCTAGAAGCGTTGTATTGGATGTAGACACCAATAGCTGCAACGGTCCCAAACCTACACAATCCTACTACGTTGACCTTGCCTCCGACGAGGAGGAAGGAGCAGTCGTGGAGGCTCAGTAGACACAATACTTTAGGACCTTGAAATTCTTTTTCAAGAGTTAGCCGTATTGGCAGAAGACGTAGTAGAATAGGACAGGATTAGAAAGGGAAAGGCAACAATCAAAGAGCTGCGCACAGTATCTGCATCTCAGGAGCCTTTGGGCCAGTCAGCAGTTATGGTCCTTGAGGAGAGAGAATCAGTCATTACTAGACCAACAGAGTTAATCTCCCTATAGCTAGGAGGCAGGTCTAGGTGGTATTTACGGACTAGGCCTCACTTTAAGTAGTGTGAGGGTAAAAAAAACTTTGATTTAGGCTTGATAGAGAGCCAAGGTAGGGATGGTCAGAATAATCAGTATAGCGTCACCGCCCAATAAGGTCATCCCATCAAATGACCACAGAAAACTCAGAAAACTAGACAGATTGTAATAATGATTTGACAACAGAAGCAGAGCAACCCACTCCAACAACAAGCTCAGGAAGAACTAGTGTAGAAGCTACCCGTTGCAACGACAAGAATACATGGGTCAGCATGACCCTCCTTAAGCAAAAGCAAGGCCAAGAGTCAGAGCAAATCTTCTCTTTTGATATCGCAAAACCTACATTCAAGAAGGAAATTCTGTCAGAGCTCATAGCCTATGAAGAGGAGGATGATTCATGCGTAGAGGAATGTGATGAGGCACCACCAGAACTTTAGTCCTACGACAATGACTCAAAGGGCCCTAATCTCCATGTAGAGGAAGAGACGAAGTTAGTGAATATCGGCACAGTAGAGGATGCCAAGGACATACACATCAGTGCTCAACCGACACCACAGGCAAAGGCATGCTTCATCGATTTCTTCAAAGAATTCATAGACATCTTCACCTAGAGTTATGATGACATGGTTGGCTTGGATGTGGAGGTAGTCAAGCACACATTGTCACTTAAGTCTAATGTCAAGCCAATAAAGCAAAATCTCAAAAGGTGGTGACCTTAGTGGCTGCTTAAGCTTAAGGAGGAGATCATGAAGCAGCATAGAGTTGATTTTCTCAGGGTCGTCCTCTAACCAGAATGGCTTGTGTGACAGTGCCCGACCCGGAGGGAGGGGGTGGGGAGGAGACCACAGCCATGCCGAGATGGCGAAGGCGCAAGGATAAAAGAAAAGAAGAGGGAGTCGCCACCTAGTCTTTTAAGGGAAAGACGAGGAAAACCACAAAAGGATGAATGCATGGGAAGGCTAGATGTCTGCTAACTAGAGGATGGGTA